>RJWT010000841.1:0-56727 GCA_004365215.1 Cuniculus paca
GAAAAAGAAAGGAAGGCTCCCTCTTACACATTGTCTTTAAGAGTCCTTGGGTGTTGGTTGAAGTGAAATTTTTTGTAGCCAACATAGCTGCTAAGTCCTTGAAATCAGAGTAGGCCAGGCATTGTCCTGCTAAACTGCTCCAGCCCTACCCCTGCCCAAACTCGGAGGGCAGGCGGTGCCCTCAGGGAGCCCAGTCTTGCAGGAAAGACATTGGACTTTCCAGCTTGAAGAAGCTGACAGATGATGATCCTAGCTCAGAAGAGGTGACACTAGACAGAGAAGCACAGGGACCCTTCTCTTTGTGCTGCTTGTAGAACATCCAGACTTTCCACAGGAGAAAGTCTCTGCTGTGCGAAAACACACAGTTGGTGGTGCAAAGGCGGTCCAAGGCAGGTCAGGGGTCTCCAGAAAAACTCACAGGGGCTCACAGAACCGCAGTCTGTGATGACTTCTTTCTTAGACTACATAGACAAAGGCAAGCAAGAAGAAAATGACTTCGGCAAGGGAGGACCAGGCTAGGACCAGAACGTCTGATTATAACTAATAGATGTCATCTATGGGTTTAAGCTTAGGAGAAGCATCTCATGAATGCGTATCTCGTGGGCTCAAGGCCCTGGGCAAGGGAAATGAAGTGCTTGCTCCTAACTCCAAGTCCTCCTGGGAGAATGATGCTGTCAGCTATCAGTAGGGGAACTTCTTCTAGTATCTGTACTACTTCCCAAGTCTTGGAGATCCTGATCGAACTACTATTCTCGCATCCTTGCACTGTGGTGCATGCCACCATTGTTGTGTGGGAAAGTCAGCAGTGAGAAAGAGATGTGTTTGATTTACTCAGAGTTGGGAGGCTGAAGTGAGACACAGATTGAGGAGGCGTGGAGACTGATGGGGAAGAAATTTGATTCTAATTAGATGGTAGCTGGGCATTTAATAATCACTGGCCTCAGGGAAACGAGACCTTGGCTTTTAACTTTAAGAAGTCAAGATCAATAGCATGTAAATAAAAGATTGATAAATATTTGGTTATTTAAAGCCAATTTTCTTTCTAAGAAAAACTCCTTTCCCTGGAGAAAAAAGAAAGCAGAGGAGAGCAGGAGAGGGGAGGTAATGAAAGAGGAAAGTTCCAGTTAGATTTTAATGTAGGTTCTTGAGATAAAGCTTTTATCCTGCCTCCGAAGGCCCCATGTTGGCCTGCTTAGGGAGGGGGTTACCAAGGGCAACATGATTGAAAAATTCAAACCATGCAGTTGTACTTAGAAAAGGCAAGGGAGAATCTAGCTCCCGTGAGGTCTAGGAGGGAGAGACCAACGTTTCTGGTAGAAAGACTGTGCGATTACTATGATGACCACATCCTGTGTCATCCAATGGCTAGCGGTGCAGTAGGACACAGGCATCTTAAAAGATGCCTCCTCCCACCTCTCCAGAAGCCTCTGATATTTGGGCACAAATCCGGCTAAGATTCCATTGTCATTGTAATTCATCCTGAATTGATTAATTTTCTATCATGATAGAACTAAAGGATAAAATTGAGAATAACAGGTTTGCATTTGAACATTGATACACTGAAATGGCTTCTAACAATCCGATAGTTCACAAGACGTGGATCTCAGATACTCACTGGTGTCTCCCACGACGGAAGCGCATCTTTGACGAATATGAACACTTTCTTTAAAAACTGGTTAAGAATCATTTTGTTTCAGATCATGTGATTGTTTGAGTGGTGTGGATTAGAAGAAACAGGAGCAGAAAAAGGAAAAGAACCTTGTAAGCAAAATGACAGAAATATTTGGGAAGATTTTAAGAGCATCCGGGCATGGGGATTACTTAGAAGTTTTCAAAATCATTGCTAGGAAGATAAACTTGCTTTTTAAGTGCCCCTAATGATTGGGTTGGTCCTAAAGGTGAAGAGAAGTGGGCATCAATTTGTCATCAAAAGCCATGGCTTTTGCTTCTCATCTTTTTCGTTCCTTTTTCAGGAGCCCACAAGATTGCATCGCCTTCCTACACCCCGCAAAGTACCATTCTCCACGTCCTGTATTGCAGTGGCTGCAGATGACACAGGAAAAGGGCTTGGGCTGGCCAGATGCCAGGTCTGCCCAATCCTGGCTCTAGAGCATTCTATGTCTTCTTTTTTCTAGCTGCTATTTAATGGTTTAATTTCTTCCTGAAAACAGATCTGTGGGAATACAAAAAACATTTTTACATAACAATGTATATTATCAAGACACAGAATCTGACTCATTCAATTATGGTAATGAGAAGTAAAATAAACAAGTTCTTTTAGTATATTAACTAGAATTAAATGCTTACTTTTTTCCTATCTGCAACAGAAATACTACACAGTAAATTGGAACTTTACAGTCAAAGGAGACTGGGATATATTTTGAGTCATTAACATGGGGTAGAATCCAAGGGGAAAATGTATTATGTATTACAAATTATGATTTTTAATAATAAAACAAACTACATTTTCAAGTTAGGGAATTGTTGACTATTCTTTCCTATGCAGGTTAAAATGATTATTAAGCTTCATAATTCTTAACAGTTCAGTTTACCAAATCACTTTACCAATGGCAAATTTGGAATGTTTACATGTTCTGAGATATTCTGTATGATATTCTTAACACAGAGTGTAATAAAAGTGCAGCAAAAGTGATGTTTGCATTCTCCTGGAGACTGCGTGGTGATACTGTTTGTTGCAACCATATCTCTTGATGTTTCATTTGTTATTTTCCCAAAGTTTCTCTGGAAAAAAAAAACATAAAACATTTCAAGTCTAACCATCTTAATTTCATAATCACTGGTCAGCTTTGAGGAAAATACAGTGGCAGGCTTCTGAGTTATTGTCAGTTCATGAAAAATGGCAAAATCCTTTTTTTGTTTTTCCAAGATGCATTGGTAAGGAACCATCACCTGCAAAATACCTAGCCCTGCACTTCTCATACCTCAGACTCTGAGGGAAGACACTGAGTTCTAAGAATGTGATGATTCTCTCAACCAGTGTCTTCATTATCCACATGTATAACAGAATTTTTCAAAACATCCTTAATTTGTCTCAAATGGTGATCAGTGGGCTCACCTGAAACAGAGCACCCCTCCCTTCTGCTTCAATTCTTCAAGAAGAAGAGTTTCAACTCTCCAGTGTCTAACACTTGTCACTCATCCACTCAGCAGAGGTTTTGGAGTAAGACACCTTCACCAGGAAAACCTTACACCACTGTCCCTGGCTTTGTAAATCTGGATAAACCATGAGGGCTTTTTAAAATAGCCCTCAGATGTAAAAGAAGATGGATGTACGTAACCAAGTGGAAGATCACTTTTTACTATACTTTTTCAATAACCCTTAGTACAACACTGTCCAAAAAAATAAATAAAGAGAAGGAATTGTGATACAACACGTTGTCATGGTAACAAAAATACTGAGCTCAGTGGAAAAGGAAAAGCTTGAAAAAATGAAAGATTTTGAGTACAGCTTTAAGATGACTTGAAAATTATATATAGAGAGAGAGAGAGAAAGAGAGAGGGAGACAGAGATTTTACTAGAACTTTCCAGCTTTTTTAATGAGACCAGTGAAATGAAAATTAAATTGATAAATTTAATTAAAAAACAGATACCCTTTATTCTAAAGCTGTGATTTTTGTAGCTTTTTAATTTTGAATGGCTCACTCAGTAATCTAGTTTTCTGGGAATTTATTGTGCTTTTATCTTTGGCCTCTAGCTCATCCAAGTTATTACTGTCATTCCATTCATGCTGGCAAGCAGATGCCCTGACTCTGCATTTTCTATTTTATTCTCACTGTTATTAATCTTCCCTTGGCCTCTCATGCCTTTCCTCACCTCAACTACACGAAATTAAACAAACCTTTACCATTGAAAAACCATGCTCAAGCCAGGCCAGCAACGACACTTCCCCAAAAGCTGTAGGTTAGGTACTGTGTTTTGTCGTACGGCCTCTGTTCTGTGCCTCGGAGTCCCCCCACCTTTCTCTAAGTGGAACATTAATGTCCAAGTGAACTCATCTTCCAATGCCATCCTGAGGCCAAGTCCAGTAAAACAAAAAGATGAAAGGATGCTAAAGCCAGGGGAATTTCCATATTCAACTCCCGTTCTGCATTTGCAGGATTTTAAGGAGATGGCATACCTAAGAAGAATTGAGGCAAATTTTTACAAAGCGTATTACTCCACACAGAGCTCAGAAAGCAAAACTATGCCCCAAATGAATCAAATTGAATGTAATGTTAAAACCTGTAGAATCAGATTTGGAAGGAAGTCTAACAATTATTAACCCTAAACCAATTTCAGGTTATTAATATTAAAGAGTACTTTAAAAAGAATTTTAATGAATGAGGCTGGTATGTTTGTCTTAAGGTAGAAATATTTATTAGACTTATTCTAATTGAGTTAAGGTGTATACATAAAGAAATGCACAGATCTCAAACGTACAATTCTGTGGATGTTGATCAATATATGTGCCCAGAGCCGGTGTCCCATTCAAGAGGAAGAATGTTCCTATCACACCACAAACTCCTCCTAGGGGGTCCCTCCAGTAAATTCCCAACTCTTATTGGCAAAAACTGTATTGATTGATTTCATTAGAATAGTTTTGTCTGTTCATGAATTCATATAAGTGAGATCATATAGAATATTATCTAACTTCTTAGATCAACATGCTTATAACTCAACCACAATGTTACATTATCAGCAATTTACTCTTTTTTTATTTTTGGTTAGTATTCCATTGTGTGGTTACAATTTACCCATTCTCTCTGTTGACAGAATTCTGTATCATTCTTACTTTGGGATCACATTGAATAAAAATGATACTGCCTTTTTTTTTCAGTACTGAAGGTTGAACCCAAAGCTCTTGCACTGAGCTACCCACCAGTTCTTTCTATTTTTAATTTTGAAATGTGGTCACACTCAATTACCTAGGCTGTGCTCAAACTCTAGATGCTCCTGCCCCAACCTCCAGAGTGCTAGGATTACAAATATGTGTCACCACACCCAGCCAAAACTTCATATTTTGTATCCATGCATTTTTATTAGCAATGCCTAGAACTAACCTTCTTTAGTCACAGGATAGGCATGTGTTTAACTTTATAAAAAATTTCTAGTTTTTCAAGGAAGTTGGACAGCTTTAAGAATGTTTTGCTTTCTTACTGTTAATATACAGTATGAGTGTTCCCACACCATGGTCATCAGTCTTTATTTATTTTTTTTTTACTTTATTGAAATTGTAACTTGTTTTATTTTTATGTTGCATTTTCCTGGTGACTAAACACTGAAAACACCTTTTCTTATTGCCGGGCATGGTGGCTCACACCTGTAATCCCAGCACTCGGGAGGCTGAGATGGGCGGATTGTTGTGAGTTCGAGACCAGTCTGGGCCACGAAGTGAGCTCAAGGTCAGCCTGAATGGCATAGTGAGACCCTGTCTTAAAAACAGGGCTGGGGATCTAGCTCAGCGGTCTAAGCACCTGCCCGGCAAGTGCAAGATGGTGAGTTCAATCCCCGGTGCCGCAAAAAAAAAAAAAACACCTTTTCTTGCATTTTTTTATTGTTTTTCCTTTTTACCATTCATATTTTTGTGCTACTCCAAAATGTTAACAAAGTGAGAGAACAAAAGAATTCTCTCAAGTTTACAGTTGATACCTCTCTCCATGATTGTGTTTATTCTGCTTGCTCACCTTTGTTTGTTGGAAGTTTCCTTTCTACATGAAAATTTCAAGGTAGCGTTGTGAGACTCTGCCATAGAATTTCTACTACATCACAATAGTCCATTTTTTAGCCTATAAAGCAGCGTATTAATTACTGTAGATTCACAAGTTTTGAAGTTAGGTAGAGTCTTGAAAATTTCTTCTTCAAGCAAAGTCTTGAATTAAAATACCAACAAACACTTTGATATAAAGAAATAATATACAATAGATGCACATATCAATTTATACATTAACGTAAATGCAGTGCAAAGAAAGAAACTGTAAGTGATGAAAATCATTGAGGAAACATATTGTGGGATGGAGGAACACTTTACACTTTCAGTTTTATGCCTTGTTGGAAATATGTTCAATTCCTTCAAATTAATTTGTGAGTGGATTTGCTTTCAGTTTTGAACAGTGTTCATGGTGATGTTATAAATCTTTTTCTTTATTTTTAATTTTTTTTTATTTTACAGATAATAAAACCAAACAAAACAAAACAGAATAAATTGAATCAAAACAAAGCAGTGAAATTGGTACAGAACTTCAAAGCAGGATAATAGCAAAACAACAATGGCTACCATAGTATATTTTGTTATCTTCACAATAGTTGTCCATTTCATCAGATACAGCAATATCAGACCAAAAGAGAACAGAATAAAACCAATCAAAACAGAATATTGAATAAAGCAAAACAATTAATCAGAACAAAACAAAACAGTGAGAACAATATTGGATTTCAAAACAAGATAGAAGGAAATTCCTCATAATTGCTATACTGCATACTGTTATCCTCCCTCAGACCACCAGTCCCAGGACTGTGAAGTCAAACAAACAATATAAACATTCAGTTGCTTTTTGTACCTCAGTTGCTATCAACTCAGCCTGTCCTCTGAACCAGCTGGTTGCCCACAGGGGAGTGGTGGGAGGTGATTCTCAGCCCATGCTCCAGTAGGCTCACGGGAGGCGCTGACTTTTCCTGGGCCCCTCTTGGTCCCTGAATCTTTTTCTTTAGTACTAAACCACATTTAAAACATTTTAAAGTGCTTTTTATTTATTTATTTTTCTTTAGTATTAAACCATATTTTAAAATTTTTAAACTGCTTTTTATTCCTAAGAAATTTTCAGTTTTCCACTGATAGATGAGTTGATAGAGGACAAAATTTTGATTTGTTCATACTTCTCTGGATCAATACTTACAGATTTATTCCACCAACAAAAGACATCATTAACATGATGGATAATTAACATGTTCAAGTTCGTAGAGTCAGTAGGTGATACAGTTGTGATACAACTCTGACATTCAAACTCAATCTTTTTTAACCACATTCCTTTTTTTAATTAAGGAGAAATTTATCTCACATAGGCTTCTAGAAACTGAGAAACAGTCTTACTGTCACTTTTTCATGAGTTTTAATTCTTGAAGTTGACTAATGACAAGTGGTAAGGATTACTGGTATTCCTCCAGGGAGGCCTTCTCCGTATCAATGAGAAGAGCAGACCAAAAGTTAGCTTTGCTGGCCAATAGGAAGGTGGGTGCTTTGTCTTCTGACCAAAGCCTCAATCAAAGCTTCAGTGTCTGCTGCAGTAACATCAGGTGACTTTATTCACAAATCTGCTTGAATTCTGTAACAATCAATCAGTCCGTCCCCTCCTCTCAAGAAAGTAAGACCTCAACAGAATGCCAAGGAAATACCACATGTCTACTACTAAATGGGTCAATTATTCAAAAAAACCACACAGCAAGTCTTTTTCTCTCATCCCAGAAACTCACAGCATCCTTTATTCACAAAACAGAAAAGTCATTTAAGGATCTCTTTGTCCTTCCACAACCAATTGTAACAACCCACAGTGAAGGCACTCACCTCCTGATAAAAATGAGGCCATGTTCTTTACCCCAGGAGACATCGCTCCCCAACGTGGTGGAGAAGGTCTCGAGATCTCACTGACTCAAGTGTGTGATCCATGCCACAACCTGCTTCCTCTCTTGCATATATTACTTCCTTTACCTAGAAGCGTTCCTGTGTGCTACATGTTCATACACCTTAAAGCACGAGACCTCTCCAGCTATCACACTCTGCCGCTGCCTGATTTGAGCGTTTTCCATGCACCTCTTCTCCCTTGACTGAGCTCGATCTCCATTTTGTCCACACTTCTCACTGAACGTCTTTTTAGCCACACTGCAGTGGCTTTGCCCATGTGCTGACAGAGATGTCCATCGTCTTCCTTCTCTCCACAGCACTGAACGCTGGACAAGAGTTCCCCGCAGGATGCCACTGACGCACTGGTCTCGCATCTGAACGCTAATCTTTGTCCTCGCCTTGCATTGTAAACCTCATAAGAACCAGAATTGAGTGTTGTATTTTGTGATAGTCCAATAGGCTATTTTTAGACCCCATATTACCTTCCTTTATACAGAATTTGAAATAAAGGCTTAATGTGTCTTGATAAAAATAAATATGAATGTTCCTTTAAAACAGTAACTTTCCCGTAAACGTGGCATTGTCTTGAATATCATATAACAATTTAGGAAGAATGACTTCAGAGAATGAAAGTCAGACATTTTTTCCTATTGTTTCTAAATTGAAAAATATCTACCCTGAATCTGAAGCATTTGGAATCAACAGATTCAGCCTTATTTATCCAGGGCCCCATGACCCTGTTTGATCAGCCTCCTCCCCAACCCAGACGCCAAACCCTAGTTTCAATTGTTTCTTGGGTTTTTAACTTGGTAGTATTGCTGTCTGTAAAAATGCACTTTATTATTAATTCGTAGCTACTTTTGTCATTACTTCATGGTTTTCTGAGGTAAAAAGAATATCATTTGGGATTTCAAAATCCTACATTATGTTATCGACTATAAATTATTTACAATCAATAAGTGTTCACACATACCTGCCAGAAAAACGCTGAACACACAGGTCTGGCAACGGCTTAGCATGTTTCTTAGCACAGCGCTGGTGAGCTCCGCCCGCAGTTGGAAATGCTTGTGTCTCCCTCCATTCGTTCCTCTTCCTTCATCCCCTTCGTTTGGCTTCCCCGTCTGGTCCTTTTCTACGCCATTTTCCCAGGATCTCCCCTCCTTATTTCATGATCTTGGTGGTAATGGTAGAGACTTCTTTACTATGGTTCAAATGTTTTTGTCCACTCGGAAATTCATGTGGAAGCTTAATTTCAAATGCAGTGGTATCAGGAACGGTGGCCTTTGGGAGGAGAATGGGACTCCTGTCCTTATAAGAGGTCATGAATAAGGAGTTTGTCCCCTCTCCCCCTTCTGCCTTTCTCCCTCCAAAGCCATGACATCTCCACACCCTAAGATGCAGCCCTCACCAAAGTCTACTGCCTTATTCTTGAATTTTGAGAGCCTCTGCAATGACGAAAAATACATTTCCATTCTTTCTAAATTACCCAGCCTCAGATATTCTGTTATTACCAGCACAAAGACATTCTCATTACTCTTCTACCTGTATGTGTTAGACTAGGTCAGAGAATGAAAGCTGGAGTTGGGGGTACCTCAGCCAAATATGCCTAAAGACACATTTTATTTCCTCCATACAATGCTTTACTTTAAAAGGTGGATTATTTGTTAACATTTAAAAAGTACACATACATAAAATGCAGATGTTCTTTAAATACTCAGATATCAAGGCTAATGTTTCCTCAGATCAATGATTGACAGGTTTGTCATAGCCTCTCCGCTATTTCTGAAAGCACGGAGTCCAGGAATCATTTTGGTCCTACCAGGACCTGGTTTTGATTCATTTTATTTATTTTTATTTATTTATTTATTATTATTATTATTTTTTTTTTGCGGCACCAGGGATTGAACTCACGACCTTGCACTTGCCAGGCAGGTGCTTAGGCCATTGAGCTAGATCCCCTTACTAGGCATTTCAATTCCTGAATTCCAGTGTCTGCAAATTTCCATGCCAACTTCTTCCACTCTCCCCACCTGGATGCTAGGACCTAGCATATAACGAATCCATGAAGAAATGTATGGATGCTCTTCCTTTATGTTCTGGTTCTACTCCTAATTGTCCTGCAAAATACTAAATGTAGAAAGGTTTTCCTCCTCATTCTGCGTGCCTCACAATGCCTCCCCTCACCATCATTCATTGACTAGAATGGGAGGCTGAGCTTTTGGAAAAAAAGAGAACATCTTACAGGTGGAGTGCTACTGGGAAAGTCTTCCCTGCTGTGCAGGAGTTATTCCTGTGTTACACTATTATGTGTCCCCTGAGGGTTGCTGCCACCCAGGATTTTAGTGCTTAACTACTTCATTCTCAGTGTGTCTCTGTGCGTGAGGATCAAGTGGTGCATTTATGCCAAATGAAATTACCCAGTCATCACTGCCTTTTTCTCTCACTTATCAAATTTGACCCCATGAGAGGGAAAGAAATGTAATATGTTTTGATTCAGGCTGAATTGTTAGTCACAATGACTTCCTGCTATTCATTTCTCTACTACTTTAGCCTAAATTATACAATAATAGTGTAATCACCTCCTCTTATGGATGGAGAATAACATTTAAATTTTTCCTTTCTGTGAAAAAAGACATAAATTTATTTCAAATTCACCTGACCCATGAAATTTTGAACATATTAAAAATTAATCCTTCCCACTTGTTTACAGCAAGGGCATGTGTGCTAGTGTCTTCATCTGCTGTAGAACTCAAGAGTTCACATTTCTATCTTTATAATAATACTATTTTACCCTAGGAAACACAAGCATTTTGGCTTCTAAATGTACCCATTTAATTATGTGTGGCCCAAAAGCCATTTTTTTATTAGGTTAAGCCCTGATAGCTGATTACAGTTGATAGCTGGCATCTTTTAGGATTTTCTTAAGCATTGTCTGATGTCAGAGCAGAATGCTTAAATTGCCTAATAGGAAAGAATCATAGGCTACTGCCATATACTCTGCAAACACACATATGCATATTTAACCTTCAAACAGCAAAAGCTCCATGAGAAAAACACTATCACCCTTGGTGATAAATCCTTTTACTATAATGGTATCAGTCTGCTTTTTCATTAAAAACTCAGTAAAGAGCATGTTCCTTTTGAAAACATTCCAGATGGATTTCACAGAATAATATCAGGTTGAATCAACAGAAATGTTGTAAGAAAACTAAATAGCACAGACTAATTCCACTTCTCTCATCAAACACAGTTGGGTCATGGGTCTGGCAGTGTCCTGTACTTGTCCTTGTGAATCCCTGCATCATCAGGGCATCTCCCAGCCAAGAGCACAAAAACGACTAAACACACACACACATAAACAATTACTCAGCACTGTGATTTCTCATCCCATTCAGTACTCCCTAGTTTGCAATCACTCAATAAGTTTCAGTGAATTATACTATAAAAACAAAAGAATTTCTTCACCTTTCTCAGAGCATTATGGGATTTTACACAAAGTAACAAGCTAGTAGGGAATCTCTCCATTTACCCGTGCCCCTTGACAAAAGCTTGTAGGATTTTCAGAAATTTGCACTCAGAGAATCTACTCAGCAGTCATACTTGAAACTGGTCACAGACAAGAATTCCCCGGCTGAAAGATATCTCTAGTATTAATCTAATTGTTTTTAAATCTCTCTCTCCCTCTCTCCTTCCCTTCGCTCTGTCTACCTCGTCTACCTTTCCTCTCTCCTTCCTTTCTTTTCTTGTCTCCAGAAAATTTCTTTCTTCAAGTGAAAACTTATTTGGAACCCTACTTTTTAAAACAGATAAAAGCAAGGTGGTTTAATGAAAAGATGTGGGATATGGAGAGTTCCTCCTTTCTTTGTTGCACACATCCCTTTACCTGCCGGTATTCCAATCTCTCTGAAGACTGCAAGTGGATTTTATGAATGACTGCACGGGTCAACTGTGTTTCATAGATACGATAAGATGGTTTCCAGAAAGAAAAAGACTATCTAGAGGGTATTTTTTTCAAGCGAAACTAGGTTATGCTGCAAGTTATCCAAAATCTTACAGTCATTGTTTATTTCTTGTTCAGTCTATGACACTGTAGGCATGGACTGTTGTATAGAATGTGACTCTCTGACATGTGAATTCCTGTTCGAACTGCTTCTCATGGTTTCTGCATTCAACTCTAACCTCATGGTCATTCTTGAGGGAAAGAGGAGATTAAGAATATGGCACTGAGATTTTTAATTTCCTCTACCAGACCCCTCCACTGCCCCAACCATATCTCTTCACCACAAGTGGGCAAAGAGATAGATTTTGTGACCCTCAAAAGAAAGAAGAGTTGGTGTAGTTGTGGGGTTGTTTCTAATGTCTAGAAATTACAAGGCTGGGCTGGGCTGGTGCTGGAGAAGATACAAGTATCTTGCCCCATTCTATGATACATAAATCTGGATGTCCATTTGGCATATTCTAGAAACAGATATCTGTGCTCTGTTGGATGCTCCGCCATGATGAATTTGCATAAATTTGCTTTGCCCTCATCAGTGTAATCTGGAGTGGTTCAGAAAAGGCAGGTCAGTTCTGGCAAATGATGAATTCTTTCAGTGTGGCAATGTAAAACATAAACTTATTAATGAAACTACTTAATAAGGAATGGATATTAAAACATTAGTTTCAAGAACAAATCAGATTATCAGTTCAGGAGTATAACCTGAAGGAGTAACCTTGGGTATTTTGTACCTTATTGAAGGTTAGAGTAGAAAGTGAAAGTAGAAAAACACTCCACATTTTTTAGTGAGGTGACTTTGCTCAGTTTTGATAAGTGAAGAAGTCTGAACATTGGGTCAGCGTTGTTTTTAACATACAGAGAAAAAGAGCCCTGGTTGCTGAAAAATTGACTTTTTAGTCCCAGGTCTACCATCGCCTAATAATGTAATCCTCCAAGTGTCATTTCACATTTCCCTTTTCTCTTTCCTTGGGTTGCGTTTTCCATAAAAATAAGCACATAAACATTGTTATCAATCAGAAATAATTAGTAATTATAATGTAACTAAGAAAGACAATTTGCTGATAACATTTTGATATATTTCTATTTATTCACATAAGTTTGCATTCCTATATATACATATATATTTTAAAAAATTGAGACAACTTGCATAATGTGATGTTGTCTTATGTATTTTACTTAACATAAAAATATGAAAATTATATGCCCATGTCCTTAAGTATTCTTTGAAAGTACAATGTTACATTTTAATAGTATAATAGAATCCTAAACAACCAACGTACCCTAAAGTACTGAATCTTTTTATTTGAAATAATTACATTTGAATTTCTCAGTTTTTGCTTATATAATTCTGCAAGAAACATTGGGAATGATGGTGCACAACTGTAATCTCAGCACTCGGGAGGCTGAGACAGGAGGATCGTTGTGCATTTGAGACCAACCTGGGCTACAAAGCAAGTTCTAGGCCAGCCTGAACTGCATAGTGAGACCCTGTCTCAAAAAGACAAAAAACTCAAACCAAAACAAACAAAAAAAAAACTTTGATGAAATAAAGTTCCATTACATTAAAAAAGAAAAAGAAAGAAACATTGTTATACATAAACTTTGTGTACATTTCTGATCAATTCTTCTGAAGATTTACCTAGAATTATATTATAGTTGGTGTGAAAGACATAACTGTATTTAATATTAATATTATTTCTTGATATTTCTGAAATACATTGAAAAACCTACTTTATGTGTTTTTTAATTTCCCTTTTTAAAATGATTTAATATAATATTTCCAAGCTATTTAAATTCGATTTTTGATTATCAAAAGAATGAATTTTTTAATCATATAATTATGTACATACACTTCTTCGGTTAATCACATTTCTTGATCTTATTCTTGAATTTTCTAGTGATTTGTTTTAGGTTATTGTAATCAATAAACAAGCTCACTTTAAATTAAGTCTTAATATTAACTCCTTAAATTTGAGCTACTGACTCTAACATTACAATAAACATGTCGTTTTTGCCTTTCTCACAAAAATTGCAGATGAAATGAAAAAAGACATGAAAATATCAAGTAGGTCGAATTAAGTCACAATGTGAAGTAAAAATAGTGCAAAAGCATTAATCATATAGTATTACTGACACTATTTATTGAATGCTTGCTACAAACATGGTGCTGCATGTTGTACACATATTACCTGTTTAAGATCTGTGTAAAATAAGGTGATGTTACTCACAATTTCGGAGGAGAAAGCTGAGGATTAGCAAGGTTAAGTAGCAGTCATGTGATTAACGTGATGTAGAGCAGGGATTCACACCTAGGTCTCCTTGGCTCCAAGACCCATGTTCTTAGTCACTGTGCTCTTCACAGCCACAAGCACCCTGAAAGCATTCTAGGACAGCTGTAGGAAAAAGCTTCAGGGAGTCCCACAGCAGCCTGTGTAACCACTTCTAGAATCTTCATTGCCAATAGTCTCGTCCCTCTTCACTCTTAGCACTCTTCCACATAATGAGTATTTTGCAGCAAGGCTACAAGAGTGAAAAAAAAAAAGCAGTGGAGAAATGGACTGTCTAGTAAAAAATATTATATTATGATTAACCTTCAGCAAGTTTTGAAGTTATTTTCATTTATACCAAGGATAGGATAGATGGAGAGATGATGATGATAGATGATAGATAGATAAATAATATATAAAATCAACAGGGTCAACATACATCATCATTGTATGAGTGTCTCTGAGTCTAGAGAAGTTGTTCTTTTCCTCCTCATTGAAATAAAGCTTTTAATGGTTTCCCACAGTCATAAAGATGGGCTCCAGTTGTGCAAACCCCAGGAGCCGTGCAAATTTCATGGCTCCACAGCCAAGGTTCTGCAGGGGAGCACAAGCCAATTCCAGGAAGGCCGAAATTAGCGCCCGACTGGCATGTTCAAATTACAGCGCCTTGCTGTTGTTCTGTTTCCTTTTACAGTATTAGTGAAGAAGGACACCCCAGGGGTCAAAAACTGTGCTTCAAACACAATTATTAGGAATGTGTTTATTTGTGTACACTAATATCATTTTGAGGATTCTGTCCTAGTCTTTGTCCCTACACTGCCTTTAGTTAAAAGGTTAAAGACCCTTTCCATCTAAAATCTCACTCTCAGACAGGTAGGACTTGGAGTCTGCTTTCCAGACACTCATAAGACACATGATTCTAGCACATCTTTCTGGGAAGTGGAGGGTGACCCAGGGCAGCCTGAGAGGCTGCAGTGAGACCTTGCCTTCCCTGAGTTTGTGCTCTGTGGGGGTGAGAGATGAAGTGCAGGGCAAGCAACACATGTGTCAGCAAAGGGCATGTCTGGACCACTGTAGTGAATTCAAATTCTGTGAGTGGAACCCATTTTAAATCAGCCTGGGGAGTGCATTGTCTCTTCCACACATCCTCTGGTGCAGTAAACATTTATTAAACATTTGCAATGTGCCAGGCAGCATCCTGGCCTTGATTCTAATTACAAATTCAGAAATTTATATAAAACAATTCTTCAAATGTAAATACTGATTGCCCAGAATTCTTCTAGAAATTTCTCCTAAAGAAATGTCAGAGATGTACCTGAAGATTACTATGAGGATTCAAGGATAGTTTATTTTAAAATTAAACTTATTTAAAAATAAAAATCTTACAAACACTAAGTCACCAAGCAATTTATTTGCTATGACATTAAATCAAATTGTTGATGGGTTGGCTAAATTCCTGACCTTTGACCCGTCAGAGTTCTGTGTATGGCAGAGAATTAGTAATCACTAGGTTCTGTTTTTGAGTCATTGGAAAACTGGGTGATAGTTATCATTTTTCTTTATGGAAGAAAATAATATTGGCTCTACTGGAAATTATTTTATACATTTCTTTAATTCTTACAAAACAGAATTGCTTACTTCTTTCTTGACCATAGATCACACCTCATAAAGACACCTGCTTGTGAAAGAGACCCCCCTCAGAACTGCTTGAGAAAGTGGCAAGAATGAGGGGTAAGTGTGTTGAAAGTGAGAGGGAGGCGGTCCTGAGTGAGATGCCCACTGGTTTCCTTCCGCAAAAGAATGCAACTCAGTGAGGTTGCTTTTATGTGTTTGGAGGTTACAAGACTAATACTGCCTTTTACAAAGCTCGGTTTCTTGCTTTGGGATGTGTCGGAAACCCTAAGCCTCCATGAATGTGTTATGAATGTGAAGTAAAGAGGAGCTTTAGCTCATGTCTCATTCAAATCGCCTTCCTTCTGTTTCCAAATGGGTGACTGTTGGGTGACTTGGCCGATCTGACTCTCATTTTCTGAACTCTGAAAAAGAAACAAGGTGGAAACACACATGACAGGATTGGTACAGCAAACGATGTTATCTAAAAGGACTTTGAAGTTGGAAATGGCTCAAAGTGGCGGAGATAGCAAGAAGATTATTTTTTGGCTCTGTGTCCCCAAAATTCTGTGTTTTTCTGCAATGAATTCCTCTGCAATGCTGAGTATTGTGCACACCTGATTGGCATCAGGTATCATGAAACACCAGTGCCAGTTTCAATTTTGTCATTTTCAGTAGTCTACTTTCCATTGCTATTATAAAATACTAGAGACTAGGTATTTTATAAAGAAAAAATATTTATTTACCACACTGTGTGGGGGCTGAAATTCTCAGATGGATGACTCCGTAGGTCTGTTGTCTAGTGAGAGCCTAATGGCTGTTAGCATCATGGCAAGGTCATGCAGAAGAGGAAGAGATAATTTGCCAGAGAAGAAACTGGAAAGCAGGAAGAAGCCCAGCATACTATTTTATGAAGCTCTCTCATGAGAACTAACCATGCTTCCACAGAACTACATTAACCCCTCCTGACAGCAGCCCTCCCAGTGACCTCATTAGCTTGCACCCTCCCCAACCCCAAAGACCAAGTTTCCAACACATGAACCCTCAAAATACACACTAAAACCATATCCAAATAATAGCACCATTTGTGAGCCCACATCCATAGCTGAATTCCCTGTGTCTCCCAGACATTATATCAATTTTTCCTGTGAAAAGCTTGGCCAATCTCAAAGAATCCCTCAGTATTTGCAGAAATGGTTGCTAGCTTTGCTCTTTTAGGTCATTTCTAACAGGGTTATTGCTATTTAGATGGGAAAGTGGAGCTAGTTGAACCAAGCCCACTACTGAATAACTGCTTTTTAGGGTAGTCTCCCCAGCCGGAAGGCTGCACTCACCGGAAGCTCTTGGGAGCTAACTCAGCAGTCCCTTGAGTAGGTGACCACTGTCGCATCCAAATCTGTGGCGCACTAAGATTTCCAGAGGAAGGGACAGCAATCGCAAGTAGAAGTGACATCTCTCCTGTAAGCAATTCAAGAGGCAGTGTCAGCTCTACAAGACAGTGATGACGAACCTCAGGAGCTGCCACGTGAGGACTCGAGATGAGGAGTAGCGCATGCCCCAAACACCGCGGGGTAATCCTGGTAAATCTTCCACTTTAAAGCACAGAGAAGGACAGAAACAACACAATTGTATGTAACAATAATGGCCAGAATTTATTGATTGCTATCTATGCATCCTTACAATAAATTCTTTGCCGATGTTTCGCTCCACCATTACAAAAACCACAAAAATATTTTTACCTGCATTTTACCCCTATATGGAACCTGAGACTGGGTTTAGAAAAATGAAAATCACTTATCGAAAAAGCTATTAATAAAAATAGATTTATCTGATTATGATGCTTAGGTAATTTTATTTTTATGACAATGGTAAACTATTATTTGAATAAAAAAGATTTATTTAAGAATGTACATATTTATTTGCTTCATTTTATTTATCGTTTCCATGGAGATCTGAATTCCTTTCTTAGCAGTCCAGATTGGGGCAATCAGCAATCTTAGCATGCAAGCTTTTTCTCACAGCATGTACAGCAGCAGGTTGACCGGGGGATGGGTCTCCTCTTGTTCCTGGAGATAGCGTCCTGCATGCACAACACAACCCAGGTTCCAAAAGCCAGAAAAAGTCAGATGGACAGAGATAGAAACAGTAGAATTGCCACGAGTTTCTTTTTCTCTCTCCCCTTCCCTCTCCCCTTCCTCCCGCTCAAATATAGCAATAGCTAAAATGAGGGAAAACAGAATATTTTTGCATGGCAAGAAAGCAGTAAACTTCTAAATAATAAAGTTTCATACCCTTTGGACCAGAATTTTCATTGCATCTTTTTGTGAAAACCCATAAGACAAAGCAGACAGAGAGATCTATTAGAGGACATTTATTGTGACTTTGTATATAAGAACGTACGTTAATAAATTGCCATTCATGGCCAATAATTGGGGTATGTTTAAATAATTGCATTACATTCATACATTAGAAAATAGCATGATCACTGAAGTTGTTTCAGGAGGAATCCCTGTTGATGTATAAAAATGACTCCTGCTTATCAAACAGAAGCAAGAAAATTGTATGAACAAAACAATTTTGATTCTGTAAACTGAACACAAACTGAAATATCCAGAGTAGGGACTTTTGAGTATGGGCTTTATAGTATGTGTTTTTATATGTGTGTGTGCACATTTCTCTTGATTTTCTAGGTTTCTAGAACTGCCCACGAGTGATTTATAAAAACAAAATTTAACAGACTACATTAGTTCTCTATTATCAGTGTAACAAATTATTACTAACAGAGTCATTTAAAACAGCAGAAAATTTTTGATTTTACAGTTTTGGAGGGTCTCCACAGGGGTCTCAGTGAGCTAGAATCAAGATGTTCGTAGAACTGTGTTCCTGTCCAATTTCCAGTGAGAATCTCTTTCTTCTTCTCCAGCTTCTAAACAATACTTGCACAAGTAGGATTGTAGCCCCTCCTTTTATCTTCAAACGCTGCTTCTTTCTGACATTCCTTCCATCCTCACCTCTTTCTCTAGCTACAGTTGTGGAAAGTTCCCTGATTTTTAGAACTCAGGTGATTAACTGGTGCTGACTCGGATAATCCAGGATAACCTCCCATCTCAAGGTCTTTAACTTAATCGTATCTGTAGCTTTCAGAGATTAGAAAATGGACATTTTATGGGGACTAGCATTGCCTTTTACCAAAGAGATAGTTTATGCCTTATTTGTTATTGTACTATTGATATTTGGGACTAATTGCATTATACAATTCTGTATTCTCTACTTCCCATGCCTTTTCTTTTTTAAAAAAAAATTCAGCCTCTTTTTATAATTGGCATTGAATTGATTACATGAATTCCAATTTCTTCTCTGCTAGTCTTATTGTTAGTAGTTATAATTAAATTTTTAATTTGTTTTCCTTTATTTTTTCTAGAAATAAATAATTTATCTCTGGATTATTATTGTTTTAAATTTAACTATGATGTGTTTTTAATAGAAATAGTTGTCATTATCATTTATTACTCAGAAAATGATAATATAGATTGAACATTCTTCATGACTTTATTGAATACTATTGACTCGTGCATGTTATTTTTGGTTATGATTTCTTTTTTCTCTGTTGAAGGAAATTGTGACGGTTAAACTGACCTGTCAGCTTGATTAGCCTGGAAGTTTCTAGGGCATTAGTGAACCACAATTCTGGATGTGGGTTATGGAGATGTGACATTAGGCATTCAGCCTGGTCTTTAGTACACTGTTCACTGTTCCCCTGCTCTACTTCCTGGCCATCATGAACTGAGCGGCTTTGTTCCACCATGCCTTTCTGCCGTGTTCTATCTCGAAGCCAGCTGACCCTGGACTGAAACCTCTGAAACCATGAGCCAAATTAAATCTTTCCTCCTTTAATGGCAGGTGTCAGATATTCTGGCCCAATTAGTCAGACAGCTGACTAATAAGATATGCTTTATAACTTTTCCCATGAAGTGCTAAACATAGTAAGCTACCTTATCCTTTGGAAATCTGAAAATATGTTTATTTCACTACAGAATTTCACATTTCCTATTATCTTCCTTGAGCATTTAGAAGATGTTCATTCTTTGGCTTCTGCATCTTTTATTGCTGCTGAGAAATTAAGTGTTAAAATTATTGTGATGACTATTTTTGATAGCTAATCTGACTCTTTTTATAATACATTCTAAAATAGATTTTTTTTAGTTTAAAGAGAATATAGTCTCTCTATCCTTCATATGCTGTAGTCTTACAATAGTTAGCACTGTATGAATTTTTATGGTTTAATAAGTGCTCAGCACATGATATAAATTTTCTACTTGAATGCTCATGAGTTTCTCCAATCCTGAAAATTTTTGACTTGCTATCTACATAAGTGCTGTCTTGTCCCCCATTTGCTATTTTCTTCAATGTGAAATTTCTCAGATGACTTTTAACATCCTTCAACATTTTTGTTGAAGGATTTTGTTTCATATCTAGTCATCTCATTGATTGGTGTTCTAGGTTATAGTCTCAGAAGAGTCCAATCAACTATTGAACTTTCAAAAACTGTCTTTCCATGTGTTTTGCAGTTTCTACTGCAATGGGTATTATTTGAAATATAGGAAAGGCCACTCTGTATTCTCAATGCATATTTCTAATTCTTGTGATACTGTTACTCACTTCTGTTGAATTTTCAAAAAGAAAATCATTAGATCCTAAATTCACGAGGTTTCCACTTGAATCTCATCATTGCCCCTTCTTGCTTCTGATGAATGGATGGCCTTTGCGTCTAAATATTTTATAAATACTTGTGAATGTATTTTTCAAGTTTTTCAGTCATCTCTTTTCTTCAGTATTAATTCATATGTTTATCACGGCCCATGGCTTGGAATATTTCATCTGCTTTGTCACCTTGCTAGAGTGCCATTTGTGTGAATGTTTTCACTCATACGAGTGAGCTGCCTCTCTGGTAGTCGTGATATTTTTTTCAACCTATTGAGACAATAGCCTGATTCAGGTCAAGGAACAGTTAATGGCTTTCAGTTTGCACAAAATGATGGTGCAGTCCCAAATCCCATGTCCATTTGCAAATGCCTTTGCTTCCTCTTTCATCCACATAATCTTGAGTTAGGCCGTAACCTCAGGAAACTACGCAGGGATATTTTAGCTTCTGTCATGAGCAAGGATGAAAATCCAGAACAAAGGCAATTCTTTGGACACAAGCCTAGTGCTAGCTCTTCTCCAGACCTGGGCATTCTGCAGAGTTGAAATTCAATCTTAATTGCCCAAATATGGTTCTAGGTTACCATGAATCATGAACCTTATGATATGTATCTCTACTTCTAATCCTCAGACATAATCCTCTTGTTTCCGAGTGTAGCTATGTTCTTCTAAGAATACACTGTTATGGCTTATTCTTATACATGTTCTCTGCATGTATGATACATATTCTTATATGCATATACAAATGCTATATAAGATGTAAAATGCTAATAAGTTTTACAGCTTATTGTAAATGCTATGTAAAATGCTAATAAGTTTTACAGCTTATTCATATATATGGATATATGTGGCATGTATTCTTTACAAAAATCTTGAGAGATGATAAAGCATTTCAAGTTATATTAAGTACAGGTCAAACTATACAAAGTATTATATACTAATAATAAAAATAAAACCAACACTTGAGAAATTACAGTAACGCCTCAGTTCACAAACATTTCCATTACAAGGTTTTTGAACAGCACTGTTTGGCTGTTTTGCTTCCACTCATGAACTCCACACTGGGTGACCAACAGGATCGTGGCCACCTTCCCCAGAGCCATGGAGTGAATGTGTCAAGCCATCTTCTACACATTTGAAATGAACTCATTCCTTTAACTCTTTCAGTGATCCCATGAACCATGTGCTAATGCTATCTCTCCATTATAAATGAATCAACGGAAGCGCAGAATGTTAAAGGACCTGCTCTGTGTTGTTCACATGGTGAGAAAGTGGCAGAGCTGCTGTTCTCTCTCTGACACAGTGTCTCTCCCACCAATCACAAAGGGAGGTAGCAAGCAGCATCTGAGAAGAGATTCTGTCTGGACAGCGGGGATATAGGTTTTTACATTGTTCATAGTAAATCCATGAGACTTTTGTAACAATGAAGAATAGTAATGTTATTTTAATATGCTTTTAAAATATAAACGATGTCTTCTTCCACACTTCCATTGTTATATAATGGTATCCTGACAAAGTCAGCAAAGGGCCAAACTGTCCACAAGATCCATAGGAAAATTGACAAGAGGGGAAAAGACCAAAGCTGAGAAGGAAGGTTCACGAATCAGAGATCCACTTGGTCTCCCTCACCACCTGTCCAGTGCTGACCCTCCCTCCTCCTCCAAGTCACTGGAGGGCCCTTTCAGCCTACACATCTGCTTTGATGCTCATCTCTCATTTCTGGTTAAGCAACTGTCTTTCCACGTGTTTGGCAGTTTCTATCGTAACGGGCACTATTTGAAATATTGGAAAGGCCACTCTGTATTCTCAGTGCATATTTCTAACTCTTATGATATGGCTACTCATTAAAATCCACACGAAATGCCATAATCTCATGTGTACTGTGTGATAGGAGAAGAATGGACGAAGAAGTTGTGTGTCACAGAATACATCTTTTTAAATGCCATGAAAGATGAATGATTGTCAAAAAGTAGAACTCCTGGGGAAAACAGAGAGGTCTTTGAAAGAGAGAAGATGTCAAAATGATTCATCTGCTAAAGAATCTTTGTCTGTGGCTGCCAATGCCAGGGAGACAACCACTTGCACCACGTGCCCCTCTGCCCCAATTTCTGGTCCTGATGGAAAACCTTGAACAAGGATGGGGGCAGATTTTTCTAGAGACTGGACCATGAGTTAGCAACAGAGCAGTGAGCAGAAGCTCATCTCAGATTCATGGTGGTCCCTATCGTTGTGTAGCAGAACGCGTTGTTTAGGAGACAGTTTAAGTGTGTAACACTCTATCACCTACATGCTTAGGCTGATACATCATGAATTGCATTTCCACATGTCGTGTCATTGGCTGTAAGCTGACCTTTTGTATTCCATGTCCTCTTTTCCAGCCCTGTAGAAGACTTTTTGTAAAAATGTTGCATCAGATGTTAAGTCCGATGGCTCTTCCAAACTAAGTAAAGTGGCACGTTATCACCAGAAATGAAAGGAACTCCAAAGTAATTGTGCTTAGGCCTTGTTTTTGTGTGTTTTAATGCTATTCATCAGAGTAAAGTGAGCGTATACTCTCTAAGACTTGAAAAAAGGAAATTAGAATTTACCTATTTTTTTCTGATTCTTTTTAAAAACTATTCTTTCCTTATTTAAAACGTGAACTTTCGATGTCATGTCTTGGTAGGTGTCAAATTTCTAGATAGGTGTTCATTTTTCTTGTAAGAATTTATAGAAGTATTTTTGCTAAGAGGGAAAGAGTAAGGTAAGGAGAAATAGAATAAGTTCAGAAGACTTACAGATTAATAAATCATAATATTGCTAACTTGACATAGGATGAACTCTAATTATAACTGCAATGTAGACTGCTAGAAAGGCATGATGAAAATATTTCAAGACATCTCTTTCAGAAGTTCCTATTATGGCTTTCAAAGGAGATTTCAAATCTGTCAAGTTTATCTAAAATGATTCAAAAGTTGATTTTCATTTTGCTATAATGATTTTTACAGTTGTCATAAGCTCAAAAACATACTAAGCTAGATACTGTAACTCCATGGGTCCTAATTAAGGCATTTCACAGAGTGATTTAAAGTAAATGACATTTTCTGTGTTGTTACTTTTCTCCTTTGATTTTTCTCTAAGAAAAAAAAGGGATTCATGAGACAATGCATTAATATATATTTTCAAATATCAAGAGAAAAAGGTTGGCTCAGTTGGATCTGATATATACAGAATAAAATGAATTGAGAAGCAATTAAAAGGAATGTCAACATTACTTTTTAAAATGTGAACAGAAAATGCAGAGTGAGTTGTATGGAGGTATCTGCGTCAACTATTCTAGTGTCTATAAAATTCTGGCATCAACACTAGAACTTAGCTAAGCTATCATTTCAATGATAAATGGTGACCCTATCTTAGAGTCTAGAGAAAGCATTTCATATTCTAAAATATGAGATAGATTTTATTCTTTTCTTTAAGCAATTCATAGAGTCCTTTGAAGACTTAGAATCCAAAATTTCAGCATTACTTATTGCTTCCAGAAATCACATGCTCTTTTTTCTCTTCATGCTGTCCCAATAGGTGGCCAATCAGGCATAGCATAAATAATTGCAATTATTTGGATTTTTGAAGCGCTCAATTCTTTTTAAAAATTTCTTTATTTGTATTATTTCAAATAATTTTGCTTTTGCCTAGCACTGGCATAGATTCACGTTAGGTCATCTAAAGCTGCACAAATCAAGGGCAGACTAACACTTTCTATGTGTTAATATTGCTTAGGAGAAAGCCTCCCATGGCATTTTGCACTCCAGCAAACATATCCACATTACAATGGAAAAAAAGAAGTGACCACAAAGTGTACAGGGCCCCTCCCTTAAGTTGCTTTTGTGGTGTTTTGTTTGTTTGTTTTGCTTGTTTTGTTTTGCTTTTTGTAGTACTGGAGATCTAGTCCAGGGCCGCCTCACTGAACTACAAGCCCAGTCCTTTGCATTTTTATTGTTCACGTTGAGACAGGACCTCCCTAAATTGTTCAGGCTGGCCTTGAACTTGCTATCTTCTTCCCTTAGCCTCAGGTCTGGTTTTAATCCTCTTCTTACAGTCAAGTAGAATGACAAATTATGATGCCACCCTCGGGTAGACAGTTGCCTTGGTCTCCCCTGCTCACTCTGCCCTGCTTTCTGGGAAGCTTTTCCTTTCTGCCCTTTGTACCAGTTCCTTCCTCATACCCAGCTTGCTCTCTGCCCTGAAGTCTGTTGGCTGTCAGTTGCTGCCTGCAGTTACCTCTCTGAATAGTTCCACTCCAGTGACCTTCTGCAAGTTTAACGGCTGAAAATGATCTTTATCCCAGAGACCTGAGAAGGAAAAGAAAACAGCTTCCCACACAGTACTGAATTCTAATAATAATGAGTGCAGCATTCTTTACTTCTCCTCTCAGGAAGATGAACATTTGACCACACATTAGGTGATCTGACTTCATTCTATATCCTATGTTTGAAAGGGTTTAGAAAACAAATATGGTCAAAGGTTGCCAATATTCATTTCATAAAATAAGTAAATACATACACTTGTACATGGAATGTATGTAATAAAAATAGCCACTGTTCCGGGAACCAGGAAAATTAACCCCTTGTCATTAACCCTTTTGCTATTATCTTTCTGCATGACCCCAGGCTGGTCACAGAATTCCTAAGTCCAAATTCTCATGATAACATCTGCAGGAGTTGGATTAAATGATGACTATGATTTTTAATTGATTTTTCCCTGTTTCAGGCTTATCTGGTATAGAACATCCCAATAGATACTATTAGGTGATGAAAACAGAAAGGAAGATTAACACTTCGTGGAGTTTACCATTTAATTGGAGAAAAAAAACATAAACACATCACAAAAACAGAGGGAGAGCAGAGTTTGGCATTAAATGTCAACAGTCATGCATCAGCTCTGTAGACAGGTCAGAGACACACTTGATATGATGGTGGGGACAGGCAGGGCTGGCTGGAGGTGGCAGGAGCACAAGGAACGTGATACAGGACGCAGAGCCATGGCTCCCAGCCTGACAAAATGATGCGCTTCACTGAAGCCCGACAACCCCTTTACCTCCGCCACATTCCCCTCCATACGGAGCATCAACCTTGTCATCAATCACTGAAATTCGGGAACCGATCTCTGCAGGATGGAGCTATTAATAACCTCTGAACAGCTGTTTGAAGGAGGTCAGCGAACACGGATAGCCCCATACCAGACTGAGCATGCCACAGGGAAGGGGCTCTTCAGGAAGAGCATTTCATTACAGGATTCTTTCCGAAAGGAGAGCAGCAACACACACACGCACACACACACACACACACACACGCACACACACATGTATGCACGCATGCGCACACAATGCTAAAGGAGCTCAGAAGACCTCAAGGATTTTCCCTGCTTAAAATGTACACCTATACTTCGAGCTACTTTATTGAAATATCATATTATTTAGGTAAACAAATGTCCTTTACAAATTCAACTTGTTCACTCTGTAACAGTCTAGTTGGTGCAGGTAAACTAGACTTCAATCACGAAGGGTCACCAGACACACACCCATCTCCCAGCATTGGCTTTGGTTACCCATCAGATGACTGTCCCTATGCCAACCCCGCAGGCTCTCTGCCTCTCCTCCCTGTCACCAGTTCATAGCTAGAAAGTCCCTGAAATATGGTGCATTTGACTTGGCATCATTCAATGTGTCTTACTTATCCACCGGCTTCTGTGTAAGGATCCACTCTCTATATTTGTTCTCTGTGTCTGACTTAGCTTTGATTTAGCCCAACCTAATGAGTTCATCTTGAAGTTCCTTCTAAAGAGGGGATTCTACAGGGGGAATTTTAAGTACTTGCTTTTCCTTTGTCTTTGCTCCTGTCTCATTCTGAAATTACTTTTTTATGAGAGAAAAGGATCAAATACAGTCTATCTTATTTTTATTTTTTCTGTATTCCAAATGATAGTTGAATACATGATAGGTAGAAAAGACTTTACTGGAGCCAGAAAATATATAAACAAACACATTTAAAAGTCAGATTTTATCCTTGGTAAATATAAAATCTCAAAAGATAGAAAATGTAAATGAATATAACTTGAACATTACATAGTAAATATCTTCTACAGATTTCTTTGAAAGATTGTCAACTTTCTCTAAGGACGTCTTCTTTATTTTGATTATCTCTGTAGCTTGCCCCTCCAGCTAACCTGTATTTTTTCTATCAAACTCAATTTTAACTGAGAAAGGTTTTTCATTATTGAAAAATTTAAGATCATGTTATTGAAGTACGGAAGGCAATTTAGAAAAGAAAGATCCAAAATTATTTTCAATAATGACTGTCATTAGGATAAGTGTGTAGTTTTTGGACTGTATTTTGAAGAAAATAATATGCATGAGGCTCTGAACTTCACCCAGCCAGGCACAAGGCCTGGGTGCCAAACTCCAGGGGTGCATCCTGGCTAGCTGCACAGAAGATCCAAGTTCTGCTCAGCCCAGCATCCCAGCACAATCCATTAGGGTAAAACCCAGCCAACCTCACAGGTCACAGAGCTACCAAGCCCTGCCCAGCCCAGAACCACAGAGCTGTCGACCAGGGAGTGAACAGCCTAGCCAACAGGTCCTGGAGATTTCAAGCTCCACCCATCACAGCACAAGGCCCCAGCACCATAGTTCTGGGGTGTGCCCTGGCTAAGCAAGTGGATATCAAAGGATCAAAGCTCTGCCTAATGCAGTTTTCCATTGCAATCCATCAGGAGGGTGCCTGGTCAAATGCATAGGTCCCAGAGGAAAATGACAAAATGAAGGAGCAAGATGCAGTCTCAGTCCTCCATCCCCTTGAGAACAAACCCAGGAGAAAGTGAAATGGAAGACACTGGAAATTGCACAAAAGAACTTTCTGAAATGATAGCAACTGAAGTAAAGAAACAACTGCATGAAGCTATAAAGGAAATCAGATCAGAAATAATCTCCCAGGTAAAAAATGACAAACATCATGAAAGAAATGTTGAGTTTATCTAAAGAAGATCTAGATAAAAAAAAATAGAGGAACATAAGAAAATGATGGGAACCTTGAATGAACAATATAAGACAATTGTAATGCATGAAACAGATTCACAGGGATATTCAGGAAATTAAAAATTCTATTGAAAACTGGCAAAACCACTAGAATGAAGCTGAAGATAGAGTCTTAGACCTTGAGGACAGGATGGAAGATTATGATCATGAAAGAAAAGATCTCTTAAAAGTAATAAGGGACCAGGAAACAATTCAACAGCTGCAAGATGATGAAAAGAGAAACAATATATGACTGATAGGTGTCAATGAAAAAGCAGGGGTCAACACCAATGACATAAGAAGACTATTTACGGAAATAGTAGCAGAAAATTTTCCAAACATGGGAAAAGCATCTGATATGCAGATAAGTGAGGCATATAGAACTCAAATTAGCCATAGCCAAAACAAATCTTCACCCAGACATATAATAATTAGGATCTCAGAAATTCAGCACAGAAACAGAATACTAAAAGCTGTCAGAGAAAAGAAACAGATCACCTACAAAGGAAAGCCTATCAGAATCATGGCAGACAAATTTTCAAGTCAAGAAGAACTTGAAGTGAAGTATTTCAAATCCTGAAAGTAAACAACTTCCAACCCAGACTGATGAACCCTGCAAAACTATCTTTCAAAACTGATGGAGAAATAAGTTATTTCCATGACAAAGAACAACTGAAGAAATTCATGACCATCAAACCAACACTACAAAGAACACTGAAAGATACTCTAGAAAAAGATAAAGATAACTACAATTCCAAGAACAACAGCATAAGGAAACCACTAAGCAGGGTAAACAATTAAACAGAAAAAGTGGAAAACCAACAACAAAAAAATAACATGACAGGGATAAGTCAGTATATATCTGTTATATCCATCAGTGTAAATGGTCTCAACTCACCAATGAAAGGAAACAGGCTGGCAGAGTAGATTAAGAAACAAAATCCAACAATATACTGTGTACAAGAAACACATTTAACTCAAAAGGAAATTCATAGACTAAAAGTCAAAGGATAGACACCAACACTCCATGTGACAGGAACCCAGAAAAAAGCAGATGTAGCTATTCTGCTTGCAGACAATGTAAACTTCAAACCAAGAATCATCAAAAGAGATAAAGAAGGTCACTATATACTTGTTAGGGGAAAAGTTGAAGAGGAAGAGATTATGATCATAAATATATATGCATCAAACATGGGAGCACCCAATTATGTAAGACAAATCTTAGTAGACAAGAAAAATCACATGAGAAATAATACAGTTATAACGGAGGACCTTAACACTCTGTTGTCACAAAGAAACACATCAACTAGACAGAAAACCAACAAATAAATAACAGAACTAATCAAACTTGTGAACAAATGGACCTAGTAGATGTGTACCAAGTGTTCCACCCAACAACATCAGGATATACATTCTTCTCAGCTGCACATGGGTCACTGTCTAAAATAGACCATATACTAGCCCACAGAACACGCTTAAGTAAATGCAAAGGAAGTGAAATAATTCCATGCATATTATCTGACCAATAAATAAATAAAATTGGAAATTAATTTTAAAAAACCCACAAGAACCCCATAAACACATGGAAATTAAATAACACTCTCCTAAAAAACCAATGGGTGATAGAAGAAATTAAAGAAGAAATTAAACAATATCTGCAATTGAATGAAAATGCAAATACAACTTACTGGAACCTGTGGAACACAATGAAGGTGGTCCTCAAAGGGAAATTTATAGTGGTAAAGTCCCCTTATTTCTCCATCAATTTTGAAAGATAGTCCCACATCAGGAAAATAGAATGAACACAAGTAAACAACCTAATGCTGCACCTCGAACTTCTAGAGAATGAAGATCAAGTCAAGCCCAAAGCAAAAAGAAGGGAGGAAATTATAAAGATCAGAGCAGAAATTAATGCAACTGAAGCTAAGAAAACAATGCAAAAATTAATGAGTTGAAGAGTTGGTTCTTTGAAAAAATAAATAAAATTGATAAACTCTTAGCCAACCTTATCAAAAAGAGGTAAGAGAAAAACTCAAACCTATGCAATAAGAAATGAAAAGGTTGAAATCACTACAGACTCCGTGGAAATACAGAAGATCGTCAATATGTACTTTGAAAACCTTTACTCTCACAGGTTCAAAAACACAGAAAAAATGGACAGATTCCTACAAACATGAATTACCAAAGCTGGATCAAGAAGATATAAATCTGATGAATAACCCAATTTCAGTTAGTGAAATTTAACATGTAATTAGAACCTTACCAACAAAGAAAAGCCCAGGTCCTGATGGATTCACTGCTGAATTCTACAAGAAATTTAGGGAAGACTTAATGCCAACACTCCTTAAACTCTTCAATAAAATTGAAAGGGCAACAACTCTCCCTAACTCTTTCCTGGAACCAAGTATTACCCTAATACCAAAACCAGAGAAAGACTCAACCAAAAAGAGAATTACAGGCCAATCTCCCTAGTGACAATAGATGTAGAAACCCTCAATCAAACAGAATGCAACAAATCATCAAGATTATATACCATGATCAAGTGAGATTCATCCCAGGAATACAGGGACGGTTTGACATATGCAAAACAATAAACATAATACACTATATCAACACAGCCAAAGACAAGAATCACATGATTATCTCAATAGATGCAGAAAAAGCTTTTGACAAAATCCAACACTCATTCATGATAAAAGCTCTATAGAAAATCAGAATACATGGTCTTTACCTCAATCTAATAAAAGCCATATATGATAAACCAACAACCAACATCTTAGTACGTGGACAAAATCTGAAAACTTTCAACCTAAAATCAGGAACAAGACAAGGCTGCCCACTATCACCACTCCTATTCAATATAGTGCTGGAAACATTAGCCAGAGCACTTAGACCAGAATGAGAAATAAAAGGAATAAGGATAGGAAAGGAAGAAGTTAAATTATTGTTATTTGCAGATGATATGATACTCTACATACAAAACCCCCAAAACTCCATTGAAAGACTTCTAGATGTAATAACCAAATCAGTAATGTAGCTGGATACAAGGTCACCACTCAAAAATCTATATCATTCCTGTACACAAACAACAAATTCACTGAGCGAGAAATAAGGGAAACCACACCCTTTACAATAGCAGCCAAAAAAATGAAATACTTAGGAATCAATCTAAAAAAGGAAGTAAAAGATCTATGCCTTTAAAATTACATTACCTTGAAAAAAAATTAAAGATTATTTCAGAAAATGGAAAGACATTCCCTGTTCATGAATAGAAAGAACAAACCTTGTGAAAATGGCCATTCTCCCAAAATTGTTATACAGATTAATGCAATCCCGATCAAAATGCCATTTGCATACCTCAAAGATCTAGAAAAATCATTCCTAAAATTCATCTGGAACCAAGGGAAACCTGGAATAGCAAAGGCAATTCTGGGCAACAAAGGCAAGGCAGGAGGTATCACAATCTCCAACTTGAAATTGTACTACAAAGCTACTGTGATAAAATCAGCATGGTACTGACAAAAAAACAGACTTGAGGATCAATGAAATAGATTAGAAGATACAACCACAACTACAAACACTCAGCTACCTCATCTTCAACAAAGGGGTCAAACATGTTCACTGGAAGAAAGATAATCTCTTTAATAAGAGGTGCTGGAAAAACTGGTTTTCCATACACTGAAAACTAAAACTAGACCCATGTCTATCACCATGCACTAAACTAAAGTCAAAATGCATCAAATATATAAATATTAAAACAGAAACACTAAATCTGCTAGAAGACAAGGTAAGTAGAAATCTTGGTGACATAGGATAGGCAGAGAGTTCATGAACAAAAATCAAACTGCATAGGAGGGAAATACTTCCAAGAATCAACAAATGGGATCTTGTCTTACTAAAAAGTTTTTGCATGTCAAAAGAAATCTCCAACAGAGTGAAAAGAAAACCTATGAATTGGGAAAATATCTTAGCCAACTGTCCCTCAGACAAAGGACTTCTAGCTAGAATATATAAAGAATTAAAAAAAAAATGAGGCTCCCAAAATTCAAAGACCTAATCCAAAAATGGGCACCTGAGATGAATACACCATTCTCAAATGAAGAAATACAAATGACAAATAAATATATGAAAAAAATGTTCAGCATCATTGGTCATTAGAGAATTGCAAATTAAAACAACACTGAGATTCCATCTCACTCCAGAAAAAAAGACCAAGATCAAGAAATCAACCAATAACAAATGCTGGAGGGGCCATGGGGAAAAAGGAACCCTTCTCCACTGTTGGTGGAAGTGTAGACTGGTGTAGCCACTGTGGAAATCAGTGTGGATAGTCCTCAAAAAGTTAGGATTAGAGGTTCCATTTGACCCAGCTACCCCGCTTCTGGGAGTTCTCCCAGAAGAATTGAAAATATCCTATCACAGTGATATATATGCACCCATGTTTATAACAGCACAATTTATAATAGCCAAATTTTCAAAACAATCCAAGTACCCATCAATTGATGAATGGATAAAAAAGATGTGGTATTTTTATACAATGGAATATTACTCAACTGTAAAGAAACATTGCATCGAGGCTTTTATAAGTAAATGGATGCAACTTGAGACCATACTCATAAGTGAAATAAATCAAACTTACATGTGTAAATATACTGTATTGCTTCCTAGTGTAAGAAACTGAAAGAGCAAATATGACCCAAAATCTACAATAAATATTGTGGAAGGGTAAGTAACTGCTCAAAGAGGAAAAGTAACTGGGATGGGGAAAGGAGGAAAGAAGGAAGGGAAAAGGAAAAAGTCATACATTTGTATATATATATATATATATATGATAGCTAAGATGATTATACTACTAATTCTATTAGTTCTTGGAAAAGAACATTTAATACTCATATGATTAGATCAATTTTGCATGTCTATGTCTGGTAATCTAAGCAATCCTTTTGAAGGTAACCATATGCAATATTTACAATCATTGTTAAATTCCTATCATCTTGTTTTGAAAATCTATACTATTATTGTTTTGGGTTTGTTCTTGTTGTTGTTGTTTGTTTGCCTCTTTTATTTTTTGTTTTTCTTTTCTGTGTCTATTTTCTCTTAAATAAATAAAATAATAATAATATGCATATATAAATTTCTCTAAATTTGAAGGAATGACTCATTTTACTTGGAAATTTGTATGTGAAGAAAAGAAATAATAGAAGTGCGAAAGGATGGGGAGAAAGATGAAGAATGTGTAAATCTGAAAGTAGAAACGCAATGCCCTTCAGACAAAAATATTTCATCTTTAATTTTCCTTATAAATGCTTTTTAAATATGATGATGCAGCATTTTTTCTTCTAAAAGATGGAAGTTTTTTTTTTAACTTTTAATAACACCATTTGTCAAACATCAGTGGAGTTGTTAGTTGATAAATGGACCAGAATAACACCTTCTACCTGAGTCTGGGACCCAGAGGAAGATGGTGGCTCATCTGAGGTCATGTGGGTAGCTGCCCAAGATGAGAGAGGGAGTACTCAGATGGATAGATAGATAGATAGATAGACAGACAGACAGGGCAATATATTATATCCACATTGTAAAATGGGACAAATGCCTGTTGGCAGACAAGTCATTACAGCCAGAGTCTGAACCTTCTTCAGCCCAAAAATAAGGAATTCACAGATTTAGTGCCCTGTGACCAGCACCACCTCTGAGTGGTAGAAGCACAATTTACTAAAGGAAAAATTTAGGCCCATGTGGAGCCTAGTTTAGTTCTTGCAAAGGAAAAGGAGTTGAAATCTTGAGCTGAAAGTATGTTTCAAGCAAATTGGAGAGATATGAAATAAATAATAGTACAAACTAGTTCATAAACAAGTGCTGATATGTATAGTCCAGACAATAATAAAACGCTGGTGGGGATCCATGTAGTCCAGAGCCCTGATAAACTCCAGATGAAAGAAAGGAAATTGGGTATGGCCTTTGAGGATTAGTCAGGATTTGGGTAAATGGAAGGTAGAAGAAAACAAGAAAAGCAAGTTGAATGGCCTTGAGGACGATTGAGCAAGGCCCAGGGTTCACGGAGCGTTAGCTGAAGATATGTGTCCTTAACAGGAACCCAATTGTGAAGAGCTTTGATGACTAACCCAAGGAATTTGGAATTTTTCCAGGGGCTGTGTAAAGCTCCAAGAAATCATTCTCTAAAAATTTAGGGAGACTATTTTCTATTTATCGATGTAATTATTTGGCAGTCTTCCTGCTGTCCATTCCTTGTCAGACATTTATGATTTGGAGAAGCATTGGTGGAAATCCTGCTTCACAGAAAGCTAACCTGATGTCCTAGGAAGGATGTGTGTATGAGGAGAGAAGCTGGATGTAGGAAGACCAATTACCCGGCCAGACTCCACCCACAATTACGAGTCCAGTGATGGTAGAAGGGACCGTATGGGAAGATGAGAAGTTTGTGTGCATATGTGAGGGGAGGGGAGGACTAGACAGGCTTATTATACAAAAGAGAAAGAGAGAAATGGATACCAAAGATCAAACTCATAGAAATAACTTTGAATAAAAGAGAAGTAGATACAATCTTCCAGCAAACATGTCCATCTTTGCTGATAATCTAGTGCAACAGCAACCAAAGAAGTATAACAAGATGCGAAATCCTAAATTTTCCAGTAGCTATGTTCTACCACTTGCATTCACCACAACTCAGGTTGAGGCTTGATCCCCAAAGTTAGGGATTTGAGGGAAATGGAGACGTTCAGAGGTATTATGGGTCATGCAGGTAAAACCCTCCTTATCTAAAAGGGTAGTTCTTGCAAGAGTGTGCTAGTTTTTGCAAGAGTGGGTTTATGACTGGCTTTCTCACTTCCTCTTTCACCATGTGACCTCTTCTGCATGGCCCTGCTTGTTCTTGCACTTTCCTATCATGCATGGAGCTGTCTCACCTGAGCTGAGCTGATGCCAGCATCATGCTCTTGGGCTTCCAGGGCCATGAGCTAAATGAATCTCTTCTCTGTATAAATTATCCAGCATCAAATGTTTTGTTACAGCAATGGAAAAAGGACTAAGATACCACATTAAAATAATTACAAGAGACGTTTTAGTATTTCACTGAACCTTATTTGTAAATATTATCATTTTAACATATAGATAATATAAACAATTACTGATACGATACTTTAAATTCTTTTTTCTTCATAGTAGGTCTTTGGGATCCAACTGCACATTATGATTACTGCACATCTCCTCTCATCCAGTGAGATTTTAAGGCCTCAAAAGCCTTAAACAGTGGTTATGATGTTGGAAAACATAGCTGTGCCTTGGTATGCACTGTGTCAGAAACAGCACTGCCTAACTAGCATGCTAACACCTTGTCTATCGCAAAGATCAAGTTACACAGGTGGTGCTGTGTGTGGAAGGGGCATGTGTCATGGAAGCGTGTGCAGAAGGGCTGGTGTGTGTGCACATATGCAGGCATATGCACAGCACTGCCACACTCTGTCCCCGAGTCCTGAGAATCCCAAGAAGAGCTCCAGGAAGGCATTTCCACAGCACCGCTCAGAAGGGTCATTCACTACCATCTGCCGAATTTAGTGCTGCTCACTGCTTGTCAGAACCTTTTTTTTTTTTGTACAAAAGAATCATACAGCCAGGGATCTAGCTCAGTGGCCTAAGCACCTGCCTGGCAAGCGCAAGGTCATGAGTTCAATCCCCCAATCCCCGGTGCTACAAAAAAAAAAAAAAAAAAAGAATCATACATAGTGAATTTCCTAAGGCATTAATCTCTTTACTCAGTCAGAGCTCACGTAGCGTACAGACTATAGCTTGCAAGAGACTTGAAGAGCTCAGTGTTTAAAATGAAAGCAAAACACAACCACAGGGACTGTGAGTGTCTAGCCAAAGCACGCGCTGCCCGCGTTCCATTTGAAAAACCCAGCTTCTCTGCATGTTTCCATTGCCCACCTACCTCGGAAGGGCTGCTGCTATTTCAGCTCTGGGTATTCAGAATTTATGCCTGTACAAAAATAGACTACCGGGGAGCAGAAAACCTGGGCCATGGCACTGGGGTGCTCTGCCTGACTGATTTTTATAGAACTGCTTTTTTCTTCAAACCACCGGCCTGGATTATCACGTCCACTCTCAGGATGTCGTGAGAGGCATTTAATACACTTCATCCCTGAGTGGAGGTAAAAATTTTTCTTTTGTCTTGATGCTAGAATAACTCAGCCTCTTCAGAACAAATAATCAGGAAACTGAGAATAATTTCCTTGGCTATTTACATCTCTTGTAGTCTGCCAGAAATCTAATAACCAAATATTTATTCCACTTCTCTTTAATGCATCTGTGGAATATTAATGCAGTTGTTGTCTGTTGAACTCATTCTTCACTACGCCTTATTTTTTCTGGGCTCACCTTTCTGTAGGCGTTTTCTCAGGTGGTTATTTAATTTTTATTTTATTTTGTCTTATTTTCACTTATAGTAGAGAGCCTACCAATCTATTATGTACTTACCTATGTATAATAATTAATATCTGTTATCTAGCCGTCATGTTTCCATCTATCTATCTATTGCCCACCTTTCTTCTTTACTCCACCTAGTCACATTTCCCCAGGGCAGTATGTCTCTCCCATTCTAGTTAAAAGGCAGCCACCATACTCTTAATTTGCTTACATATTTTTGAGCCACCATTGCCTGTTCTACAGTTAGGTGCTTGATTCAGGGCCACGCTAGTGAGTATCTTTCCAAAATGTTTCCGGATTTAGGATTCAGATTAGTGTCTCACTATGGGATGAAGTTGTAATAGTAACAGCCAAAAGATGCTAAGAGTAACACAACAGTAAGAGTAATAGTAGCACTACACTAGAAAGGCAGTCACACTACTGCTTACAGTAACACTTCCAGCACCACAAAATACATCTAGTAATGGAGACACAGTGATGGCAGTGGTTGATACTGGAAGTGTAACACGAGTGTGGTAATATTAACACTGGAGGGTGGTCGGAAGCCACACTTCTCAACAGTTCAACAAAAAACATGGTAGAGAAAGAATAAACCCTCAGAGACAGGGGCGCACCTGTCTCTGAGGGTTAGCTGAGCATCTGCCTTTCCTAGACTTTGCCAGCTCTGTTTTATTTGGGAGTCCTCTGTCCTCCACACCCTTTTCCAGAGCCCTCTTCCCTGAGAGATTCAGCGATGAGCAGAGCAGGTCCTGGGCACTTACGACTGGAGTTACGGCCAGCGCAGTGTTGCTGTAACTGCAGTAACAGTGCCGTAACTGTGCAGACAAATGGGTTTGTAGACGTAATTGCTTTGAAAACTCTGTCAAGAGTCAAGCAAGTGAGACCCCAAATCTATCATTATTTTGAGATCAGGGTGTGCTGGGGATGAATCACATCAATTATAGAATATGATGGACATGGTCAGTTCTCAGGTACTAAGAATAATACATACATGAGGTCCTATTGTTTAGGCAACAGATTCACTGTCATAGAAGCCCTTCTAATAATTATGCTTTACCTAGAATTGTCTTAGATGTATCCTTTTTATACAGGGTTATAGTGCAAGGCCAGATGACAAGAAAGAAGTATGTGTTGTCATCCCTTCAGAAGTTACCACAATGGAACTGACTTAAAATATTTATGCATGCTATGTGTTCTTTCATAGATCGAATGGCAGATGACACAAATGGATGGCATTTAGAGGACAATTGTATAAAAACAAAAACAAATTGTTAGACATTAAAAACACAGAAATAGTGAAATTCTTTCATCACACAGCACTTAAGAACTAAAGTGAATGAAGTGGCAGATTTCTACCAAAAATACCTCATACTTATTCTCAGGTCAAAACTCACTGAATGGAATGATAAAAAGAACTGGCTAGATGGATTAAACTGTGTAAAGTTTTCTCTGTGTGTGCCTCTCCATCTCCTTATTTCTCTCATAAATTTGAATTCTTCTTTCATAAGTTTGAATTCTTCTCTCATAAATGTTGACTGAACATATCACAAATTTTATTATATAATGTTACTATAAAATAATTACTACTGCACTAAATAATATTAAACCTCATGCTTATTTTTCATATTATCTTAATCCGATATTCCATTAGGTTCACAGCATAAGCTATTAACAAAATTTAGAAGCCTAATGTCACAGTTTTATGAGGTTTCTGTGCCTCCTCTTCAGCATTATAGCATTAAAGAAAAGCAAACTACCAGAGAAAACAAAGCAACGCCGTCTATAAGGTTTGAAGAGGAAATGCTCAAACTTCCAAAGTAAAAATACGTATAAAATTATATTTTATTCTTATGAATTCTGTGATGTACTTTGAGTTACAATTCCCAGTTTATTCTCAAAGGCTTCACTTTCATACGTTCAATAAAATAAAGGATTTCCAAAGAAAATTTTCTGGAATTCTTTCTCATCAGGCTTCTCCCTCATGAATTTGATACTTTTTGATATTATATTTTTTCAGTACAAGAATAATTGAACAAATTTTTTTAAAGGACAGCCAGAGGCATTACTTTCTTCTTTAAGTTTTTTATATGCCAAATAACAGACATTACACACTTGTAAAACTGACTAGTTATCTGCCCTAAATTTTCTGTTTTGACATTTATGACATCTTAGAAAACAATGGTAATACACTGAGATTAATTCTGTCTGGACGTATTTCCCCAAGTCAGATTCTGTTCTGCTGTCGGCCCATAGACTTCCTGGACTTACATCTCTACCGAGTCAATGGTGCCATACATACTTCCAGCAATATTTGTTTTTCTTTAAATGCCTCCTTTCTGATACTACCAACTTGTCTCAGAATTACTTTTTTTCTCCAACAAAATTACTGAACCAGTTAAAATAATGTAAGAAAAATAGTCATAGGGTTAGAATTTATGATGCTCTTTAGCTCTCCCCTCACCCTTTAATAATCTGTTTCCCTTCTGAGTCAAAATAAATATTCTCATTATTTTCTAGTTAAGTGTATCTGATGTTATTACGAATTTTCCATCTTTAATACCTGGGTTAAAATAATAATCTTAGCCCACACATTACTTTTTTAATAAATTTCTCTGTTTCATAATATATATTCTTAGGCAATTTGAGTTTCAGTAATCACTTAGTGAACATTCACAATATAGTGAATCTCTTCTTAGAACAGGAACTGTCAAATGTGTAGTTAAGTACATATTCCCTGTTGTTCTCGTGAAAAGAATACAACTTAATAGCTACAGATTTTTATAGCAGATACGATCTGTGCATCACTTTGTTCGTTACACTTTGATGTTATTTCTTGCTCTCTTCCTAGATTTGGCTTTATGAAGCCAAAGGTTACTTTGCAACTAACCCAGTTTCTGTCATTCAACAGAAATTAGCAAGTACTTGATAGATGAACAAATGAATGAAGGAATGAATGAATTTTCTTTGTTATTTTCTCTCTGTGCATCCTAGATTTTCTAAGCCTGTTAAATTGCAGTTATACATAGCTTGTAATGAAGCCCCTTTATGTCGGTTTCATCTTAAATCATGTAATATTCTTTATTTAGTCTTTGTTTTCTTAAAGTTCAGAAGGAAATGAACATGATGGTATAGGAGAGAAATGACTTTAACCCACTTGATTATTTGAAATTAAACTCTTACTTGGATTTCAGGATGTAGACCCATTAGCAAGTTATGCCAACATGAACTTAGCAGTGCTGATACATTATGTACATATCTGTGTATATTTTTGTGCTTCGGATAGTAAGTGTTTGAAACAACACTCTCATTTGTTGGCATTTCTACTTGTAGGAAAGAGCTGACCATCTCAAAAACATAAGAAAATCTACTTTAGGAGCTTTTGCTTCAAATTTTTTATTAATATCAATTTTCAAACTGATATTCTCTCACATTTCAGTTTAAATAATTATGTTCCATAAATTCATAAAGTTCTTTTCAATTACTTCATCTTGTTTTCTTAAAAACTTGCCAATGAGGTAGGGAAAATAAAAAAAGAATAACACCACGTTTTGCAAATGGGGAGGTTGAGAGATGTTAAGTGATGCTACGACGCGATAACTCAGAGTCACACCAGTCTCCTGGCATTGAGCACGGGCATTTTCTCTGGAGAGTAACTTTGATGAAGCCAAGTTCTCAGGCACCAGGTGAACAACGTTCTAAGGGAAGAAAAGCCAGTGTCAAGAAGGTGTCAGAGACCTAGACTTCAGTCTGTATTTGCTTCCCTGGACGCTTTCCCTGGGTTTTGTTCTGAGTCCTGTGGGGTGAGTGAACTCTGTTCATAGAACCAGAGTGCTCTCCAGCAGATATATTAGAGATTATGATTCAAAATGCCCATGACATTCCTCTTAATTGACAGACTAGATATAAACACATCGCTACCCAAAGGTGATTTGCAGTGCACATCTTTATAAGAACTCAGAGATGAAGTGGCATTCTCCAGTCAAAATGTATGTTTCATAGACCTAAATACATGGTATCCAGAGGAGCAAGGCATTGCTAACATGGCCAGCCCTAATGGAGGGCTGCAAAGACTTCCAACTTCTGCTGGTGAATCTCTGTTCCATCCATGTGAACTAAAATAAAACAATGCAAAAGACAGGATTTAAGATAAATTCAAACACTATCAGCAGGAAAAGGCAAAATTATTTCTATAGTGGAATACCATGCAAAGCTACAAGTTTTGGGGATGTGTACATAAATATGCAATCGAAAGAAAGAATGTGACTTGCTTTTGTCTCTACAGAATTTGCCTTGACCTTCAAGTAAAAGCACTTACCTTTATATTCTCTGCAACACATGCACACTACTTTGCACCTAGTGGATTCCCTATATTTTCTTTTAATTAAAGCTTTTAAATTTACATTTTAAAATGTGTTCTCATGGACTGGAGGGCACGATTTGCCATAGACACAGGGCCAAGTGTGTTATGTAGTGCATTTTAATACCTGATGTCTGCTTTTTTTCTAATGAATATGCAGAATCTGCCAAGGACAGTAAAAGGAAAAATGCAGCTTCTCTCTGAATAAAATATGAAGAAATTTTTCCAGAGAAGTCCCTTGGTGAGCTGATACTTTCAATATATTTAGTGAATTGTCTATTGTAAAGAGAATTTCTTTATCATTCAGACTTTATCACTAGCATTGTCTACCACATCTCTACCACGTCATCCACAGGTGCCTACTCGGTTCACTTTGAAAAGTTCTTTTTACATAGTGTTTCTCCCTTGCCTTTGCCTGGCCATGCCCAGACAGGAAGCCCTAGTTTGGGAACAAGGATCTGAGTGTAAGCCAAAGACGTGTCAGCATTTGACCAAATCTTGTTCCTAACCTTCCTAAGGAAAGAAAGAAATGGTTCAGTAAATGCAACACATTTCATTAAGAATGTGGTGATAATTCTGAGCATATCTTTCAAGATTGAGTTTATTAAACAAAATAAAAACTATGAGACTTTGAACACTTTAACATGATTACACTGTAAATGAAAATCCTCATTTTCTACTATTTTATCAATGATCAACATTTTAACAGGCTTTGTCTGATTTTTAACATTCTTCAGAGCAACACTATTAGCCAAAGGGAAAAGATTGCCTTGTGGCCATCAATGCCATATGTCATGAGACCTAGCAGAAAACATCTGAGGTGCTAAATTTTCTAGGCGAGCAGGTGGGAGTAGGGACCTGTAGAATCTGAGTGATAACTGCTGAGCTCTATGAAGGGATCCTGAAGTCAGATAACATTCACATTTCCCATTGATGTTCATTTTTATCCTTCCCATTAATTCTCAGGCGCTGGCACTGTGTTCTTAGAAAACAGTAGGTGCTCAGTAGTTAAAATTAAATAGTGTATCTTTTAACTCTGTGGTTGTACAAAAGAGAAGGACAAAATATCATTACAAGCTATTTGAATCTAATTTTGCTTGCAGAGAAGGACAAAAATCCCATGAGTCATTATAAATTATTTGAATCTAATTTTGCTTGCAGAGAAATGAGTAGGAAAAATGATCCATGCATTTAGTGTAGGTAAGTGGAAGGATGTGCTTGGACAAAGTCATCCAAACTCTTGTCTTAAAACAGCACAGACTGGAGCTATGTATTGTCAAGAAATCAGTCATATGTGCCATGACTTGAGAGGGAAAGTTTATTAGTTCTTAAAATTATCTGAACTGATGTTAGAAAATATAAACAAAATAGATGCTATTCTTCAACAAGTCATGTTGAGTCTGTGCAGGTGTGTGTGTTATTTCTACCCTTGGTCATAGAGACAGGTGAATAATTACAACATGAAAGGATGGGAAAGAAAGCGTCATGATCAAGTACATGGAATATCTTCTGTGTATGAACTGACTGAAAAATTAGGTCTCTTTGGTCTGGAAGAAGATGAAGGCTGAGGTGAAGAAATTATCAAAGTTTATAAATTCATGAAACACATTGCCAACATGATCATGGACCTGTTAGCCAAATCCCAGAACATTTGACCTGTAGGGTAGTCTTTGAAGTTTGAAGAAGGTAGTTCTAGGATAGATGAAAGGAAGTACTTTTATGCAGTAGGATGGAAATTTATGGACATTTTCAGAAGCTACAGTCTGAAAATACTGGCTAAACATTTTCAGGGGGGATAAAAGATCCATGTAAGGTTTATATAAGGAAGAGTGGGGTATGTGCAAAATCGTTTAAGTGAATAAAAAGTAACTGTGGTGTTTATAACATTATCTTAATTTCACTTATATATCATAATATATATGGAGAAAAAATACTTAAAATTCTCCTACTCACTAATAAATTTTTATGTATGGAATTGGGGTCAAAATACTAACATGAAATCTATCAGTGTTTACATGGATTTCAGTGCCTTTTTTTTTTCCCCTTTTACCCCCTTTGTGGTACTAGGAAATGAACCCAAGGGCTTCTCACTGAGCTACATCCCCAGTCCTTTATTGTATTTTTAAACTTTAGGACAGAATCTCTGTAAATTCCTAAGTTGCCAAGTTGTCCCACCGGGCTTGAATTTTCAATCCTCTTGCCTTGGCCTCCAAGAGTGCTGGGATCACGGACTGGACTGTGATTTTTAAAATCCCTCTTTCCAGAAGAAATAGGAGATCTCCAGCTGGGGTCAATGGAATTTGTCTTTATCAGAGACCCGAAGTCATTGTCTTACGATGTTCAGTCACAACCCTCAGACACTGACATGACCACACCTCCTTCTTAGCCTTGGTTGGGGAGCAGGGCAAACAGAATCCACATTTCTACTGTATTTTCTCATTGGGTGAGAGGGACAAAAACACCCATTTTTCCACATCACTTTCCTTTCATATTGGAATCCAATCGCATCTAAATAATGACCTCTTAACAAACCGTTCTTTTCCCACATGGCTTTGCATCCTGACTTAGATAATTTCTACAGAAATGTCTTTCTTTCCTTCCTCACCAGGATCTTATCAAGAGCCAAGACCTGCTTTCATGTATGTGTTTTGGATCAAGTTTGTTATCAACCTGGGAAGTAGAGATGAGCCACCTGCATGGTCACATGGGACCGACTCCAGAGTGGCCCCATGCTGGATTGCTAGGCCTTCTTGTCGGTGACTTGAAGATTTTAGCTATTTTTGCGTGACAGCCTTTGTATTTTTATTTTGCAGAGGGCCCTGAAGATTATGTAGTGGGTCCCAGAGAAATATATGAGTACTTTGATCCTTGTTTCACAAACAAAGGGTTATTCAGAGTCATGGAGTAATTCGCTAATTGGGATGGATTAAGCGAGTTGTTGAATTCTAAGCATCTGATTCCAAAACTTCCTCTGTGGTGAGCAGGCTCTGCGTCCTCCTGAGAACACAGGCCCTGACCCCAGCATGCCTTCCATGGGAAAGCCTCTTTGGGGAAGGCAGGTTTTCTGCAGGTGCAAAGGAAACATGGCCACTCAGCATTTCAGAATAGATTCACTTCCTCTAGCTGACCTTCGTCTGGCCCTTGCCTAAGGGCAGGGAATGGTGGCTGAGTGGTGGGAGCAGAGCCTGAGATACAAACAATGCTCATACACACTTTTAGATTCAGATCCCCAATTCTGACGAAATGAGCCTTTTGGGTACAGGCACCCCACACACTCTTTGCTAGTGAGTATTCTGTGTTGAGCAATTATTTCCTCCTCACTGGGGCCCTTTCTTGCTGTCCCTCAGGGCCTGCCTCTGTCTCACAGGGTCCCTGGGGTGAGTCAAGCACCGTGACCTCCTTGTGACATCACTGCTCAGGCAGCCACCACTTACGGCCCTGTCATCAAGAGCAGAACAATGATGCCATTTTCCTCTCCAGCTGGATGGACTTTTTTCAAAACAAAATAAAATGTCTAAAATTCTAGTCCTTTTGTTGTCATTGCTGAAATGTCTCCTTCCCTCCTGTGTTTTCCTGTTTTGCGCTAGTTCTTGCAAAAAATGTATTTGACTGGTTTTGCTGATGAAGTGACCGTGTACAAAGGATGCTGCCCATTGATGAAATAAAGAGCAGCCCAAGGCCACGATGCTCTGAGGACCTGGCCTTAAAAGTGTCAGTCCATGAAGCATTATCTACTTATCCATTCTCCTGTATGAATGAAAAGCATGATGCTTTTTTCCTTTTTCCCTGTTAATAATTATGTTAGATAATAACAGAAGCTGTATAGCCAGATGGGAACACACGGGTTATTGATACAAACTAAAGATCTTTGCAATTGAGGGTCCTTGAAGAACACACAAAGAAGTTGCTCTTCCAATGAAGAAAGAGGAGGACACATCTTGAAAACTTCCTTTATTGGGTCATCTCCCTCAAATCATGGTCCGAGATGATGCTGAATTACTTCGCAAGTGGTTGCCCAAAATCGTCTCTACCGTTTGACTCCATCAGGTTTACATGATTGGATGCGAGTGGAAGCAGGGAAGGAAGATACGGTTAGGTAGCACCAGGCGTGTGACATGAGCTTGGTTTAATACTCTGCTGTCACTGTTTGATTGACATTCTTAACTTCCTAACACGGAGACCCACATTTTAATCCTGGCACCGGGTCCCACAGGTTACAGAGCCATCAGTGATAGTCTACCAACACTAATGCTTGCCACTGAAACACCCAAATTCCTTTCCATGTTCATGTGGAATCTCTTCGTTCTCCACTTAAGTTTGAAAACGTGTTTTATGTGCACATGCGCATATGTCTGTTTTAAAAGGGGTGTCACTGAATCAGAGGAAAGACCCTGTGCAACCTCATTTTGAATTAGTGACAATAGGATGGAAAGCTCGTGTGTTTGTTACCCATCTATTTCTAGGCACATTTGCTCCATTGGTTCCCATGTAATTTAATATTTGTCACCCTTATCTGGACATTATGTTCTTGGATGACTTTTCAGCTTCTTCATTTAGCACCTGATAGAGTGGGTGACTCCTGTTCTTTCAATGTTCCATACTAGAAGTGGAGGTGCTTTGTCAATATTATTAACCTCACACCCCCGACCTGCAGTATAGTAAACAAAAGACTCACTTTTATAAGTGAGTTTTATATGTTGTAAAGTTTGATAAATTTACTTTAAAAGGACTCCTTTAAATAATTTGAAGTGTGGTTGTACTGAGCCATCAATGATGAATACTGTGTTACAGGCATGTCTACTTTTCTGATTTCCAGGGACACTATAGGGAACTCAGGGGTACGATTGAATGGCTCCCTTTATAGTGGAAGAAGAAAGAAGACAAGAGAGCAAATGTTCCTCATAGCTTTATGTTTTAAAGATCTGACCTACATGAATGTAAGGAAAAGGAATTTGGAACCTGATCTCTTCTCCAGTGTTCATCCACCAGTTTGAGGGTCTAACTTGCCAGCATACTAAAACAGGGTCAGTATATTTCTGAATAAAGGGACAGATAGTAAATATTTTAGGCTTTGTGGGCTGTAATTTCTCTGCCACAGTAGCTGAATTCCAGTTGTTACGCAAAAGCTGCCATGTAAACCAATGAGGATAGCTGAATTCCAATTAAAATAAAGGAAGGAAGATTAGGAAATCCACACAAAGGCTGGATGTATACTGGCCACGGTTCATGAACTCCTGGCCATGATTTTCTCACCCTCACCTACATCAACCCTCTGTATTCACTCGCTCTTCACATTGGTAAGTAGTGTGTTCTTACTGTAGATCAAATACAGGAATTATTCATTCTTTCCACTTTCTGCTTTGCTAGAGAAGATTTCATAAAATTCCACATACAGAAGTAAATGGCTAATAAAACTTCCTAGGTAACCTCCCCTGTGCATCTGTGTCTGTGGGATGATGCACAGGGGAAGGGTTAAAAAGGATGGGGGAAAGCAATGGCCGTGGTTAGAGGCAGACAAATGAACAAAGTCCTATATTTGCCGTAAGCAGACTGGGGAGGAGCCTGTGGCCTTTCCAACCCTTGTTTTCATATCACACAGACCACACCTTCACCTTTTGTCAAAATTCTATCAATGGCCTCCTGAGACGATGGGAAATCCTCCCACAGAGGGAGCTTCAGAAAAGAGGCATCTATGAGACAGTGTACTAAATAAACCCGATCCAGCAAGAGGCAAGGAAAAGGCAGCTTTGCTCTCCCTCTGCGGTGTCCCTCTCCTGATGTTTTCATTCCCAAGGGGAGAAGTTTCAGTCCCATAACATTCCTGCTCACTTTCCAGGGAATGACATAGACCTGTGCCGACACTTCAGCTGTCTTAGGCTGGGGAGTTTAGAAAGAGACAGTGGTGTTGGTTCTCTAGGTCTAAAGTGTGCACATGGCCCACAGGCCTGGAGACCCCGTGACCCAGGAAGGGTATGTTCCCAGGGCTCCATACCAGGGAGGGCCATTCCTGTGCACCTGCTAGGTCTGTCTCTCAGGCAGTACCTGCAGCTCTGGGGGGCCCTCTTCAGGACACACAAACACGCTGACTGTGCCCCCTTGGCCACTCCCCGTGCACCTTTGGCTTCCCAGCTTCCTGCTTCCTTGCACCTTTTCTTCACAGGACCCTTTTCCGTGGGGACCACCACAGGCCGAGAGAGGTTGGCATGCTTGCTGCCCTGTGAGACCTCACAGAAGGCCACATCCTCCTCCTGCCGCCCAACCCCAGAATACACACTCCGTCCCACCGCTGCTGGAAAGACAGGCTCTTCCCAGTGTGGCTCCTCTCCCTCCTGACAAATCAAGTCAGAACCTATCTTTATTCTTTCTCAGTCATGAGTCAAATATTAGTCACCATCTTCCTCAAATCCCAGAGCTCAAAAGCTTTAGAGCCCTTTTTCAAAGCTTCCTTTATTTATCCTAAGGTGGAAAGGAAGTGAATGCTTCCCTCTCCCAGAGGGTAAAGCCGATCTCAAGACTTGCTCTTCCTGTAGGCCTCCCCTCCCCTCCCCTCCTGGTTGACTTCGCCACTGTCCCATATAGAATACAGCTGTCAGTGATACGCTGACACTGCTGGCACTGTCCCCAAGTTCTGAGCCACCCTCTTCCCTCCAGCTGTCCTCAGCCTAAAGAGGTTCTCTGCCGTGGTTCCCAGGGACCATTGATGATGGACTTGGGACAAGAGTAGTTGGTCCAGCATCCAGTCATGTCTGCAGGGAGCAGTGCCACCCAGGAGAAGCAGGCTCTGAAAGAGGAGAGACCTCTTGCTGGGTTGATAGAGGTAGAAAATGGTGCCTTGTGTTCCAGTACAGGGAGTCTCATTCTAGAGTCTGGGACAGCAGTGAACGCATTCTGACATTTTATAAATTCTCTATTCCTCCAACCATGAGCTCAGATGCAGGCTGCAGTGGCATTGGCCACTGTGTGACTCCAAAATAAAATACTGGTGATATCATGAAGGCCTCGTAACATGAGGTCTTGAGCTGCCTATTTTCACAGATCTTGTTAGATGACAAAAAAAACCCTTTATTTGTTTAAAATATCATATAGATTTTTCTGGGTCACAGTGGAACAACCTCATGTGATTTTATTTATTTTTTTATTCACTGATAGGCCTCAGTCATGTTTTTATGTCAATGCTGAAGTTACAAAGATTGGTTCTCCTGTTAGGAAGATGAGGTATTCCAATGAACTTTCAGGCTGTTCTTAATTCTTGGCCATAACATATGAAGCTCTCTGGATACCCTTTGTTTAGGTACGCTTGCATGCAAATGGTAGAAATTGAGACTGGTTGATTCAAGCGAAAAATAATTTACTAGAAAAAAAAATTGGATAATTCACAGAATCCCTAGAACAGATAAGGTAAGAGATTTAGTGAATGGGATAAGAAAGGATCAGGCATAGAGAAGGATATCCACAGTCTACTCAGAACAGCTGAGGAAGTCTTGCTGCTGCCCCCCTGGGGTCCCAAAATGTGTGGCACCAGTGCCACTGAGTCCTCGTCTGTTCTGGATGTTGCTCATCCATTGTTCAACCCCTGTACTCCCTGTTTTCCAACTACTACCATACAAACACATTTCCACTGCCTCTGCTTCTTTGTATAACTAGTTCCGAGTCAAAAATCCATGCAGGACCATGACCAAGCCTCCATTGCTGTGCCTTGCGGTAAACGCCAAGCCTGGGAGAAGGTGGACCTGGGAAAGGATCCCCTGGCACCTTCGGCTTCCATGTTGAGTTATAGGCTCTGCTGTCACTGAAGCTTATTATATTATACATGGAGTAGGGAGTTCCTGAACAGACAAAAGGGGTTCAGATGTTGTGTAGCTAAAGTAATAGAAAATTACTAAGGTCTCCTACATCCTAGTACACTGCACTTTCTGCATTTGTAAAATGTGTTTTCAGGGTAGAACCTTAGATGTCAAGTATCTGGATCAAATATTTATTTTCATTTTAAAATATAATTACATCTCTAAATTTCTCTTTTGAAAGATTTGCAGCAATGTATAATATGTGCATGCAAATGTTGGCTTTTCCATACTTTCAAAACATGGGATGTATTTAGTTATTCAAGTCAAAGTTTGTTTAAACAACAGTGAAGTCTATTAAGAAATTCTTAGTTGGGATAGCCTAACCTTGCTTTGTTTTTTAAAAATCTTAATATATGTGGCTTTTCTTAAAACCATAAACAACATTTTCAAAACTATATACAAATAGTACTAATAAATTTACTTTGAATCTTTTAGAAGATGCTAAGTATATCCAATGGTATTATATATGCACTAACCTAAATCAAAATAAATCGTGTGTATATGTGGATACACATAGTTACATATAAATGAAATATGTGTATATGTCTATACCTATATATACATAAAGACTAGCAAACTAAGAAGCTTACCTTTTCCCCCCATGGTGAAATCATTTTCCAGTTGACATGAAAATATATTAATAGATAAAATGGCTAATACACTTTAACAAACAGTAAATGACCTCAGCCCAAGATATTTATGTTAAGCAAGCTTTGACTCCCACACTACAGTGCATTATCCGTACTTCTCCTAAACTATCACCTATGTTAGATCCGCACTTCCTAAAAATGCAGGTGTTAAAAATTATATTAAGATAATAATGGCAAAGGGCCCTGATCTAACAAGTTTGAGAAAGCTCTGGTTAAGCCAAATTCAATATATTTCCTTGTGGAAGAGCTTATATATGTTCTAGTATACAAATGGCAGTTGAAATCTCCAGCTAGAAAAAATAATCAAGAAGTTTTCCCAGTAGATGAAGCAAAATCTACTGTTTTTGAGCTACAAACTAAAATAGCTACAATATGAACAATTTAAACAAATGTTATATAGTTGACAGTTCTGTTGTGGACAATAGCTACATTATTGTCCTGTACAATCTGGTGTCCCTCGCTAGAGAACACTCACTATTAACTACATCAAGTGCCCTGCCCATCTAAGCATGCCCCATTTGCCTCGGGCTAAATGAGCAAATGGATTAAGTCCATTTAATTGAAACCCAGACAATGGACAGTCTCTAGTAACTTCATTGCATGTTTTAACTTGTTCTGAAGTGTAAGACATCTAGAAATAATTTGGTATTTGCATTATTTATTAATAATTTGAAAGCCTCTTTCTATGGAGTAATTACTCTTTAAATCTCATTTCACCATCTTATATTTCAGATTAGCCTCAAATTCTGAAGTACAATCATTTCTCAAGAATTTCTGCTCTCCTCTGGGGTTTTGGATGAAGAAGAGGTACATGATAGACATTCACTGTCAATTTCTCTATTTTACACTTATCTGAGTCATTGGTTGGTCCTGTCACATTTTATCCATGCTATCTGTTGAATTTCACTTTGCATCATGATACTGTCAGACACTTATCTTTGGAATCCAAGATTCCTGAACTGCCCTCAACCAGTGAAGTATTTCATTGGTGGCGCTCTAGAAGCTTCCATTGGTGGAGCTCTAGAAGCTCCTCCATCCTTAGACATCTCCTTAATCTGATGCATCTGGCACTCTCATGGTTTTCTGGCAAATAGTAATGCTTCAGTTAATGCTTGTTAGACAAATAAGTGAGTAATTATATTGTCGAAAGTTCTCCTTACTACATCTATATTTTTGGTAAAATTTTATATATATCTAAAAATGCAGTTCTACAATTAAATGTAATATAAGTGCAGATGAGTTCTGTGGTCCAGTATTTCTAAAACTCATATGCATGTGCATTTTTAACCAAGATAAAAGTTTACATGGACTTATAGTGTTGATTTAAACAACTCATGATACAGTGTTAATACTATATGATATACATTATATCTTGTAATTATAATAGATAATGTGTAAACTCTAAGATAAGTATATGTTGTATTTATAAACCCAATAAAGCAAAATAAAAATTGTACACAGATATAAACTCTAAAATCAATAAAACTTAACATTAATTAATAAGACATATTAGACTTGCTATTAAGAAATTGCCATTCAAGATGTAAGCACAAGCAATATGGCACTGTCTTCAAATTTCAATGTGACTTTCAGTAGTTACTATGCAATGCTCCCATTTTCCTACTGCTTTTCTGTGTCCAAGCTTCTGTAATACTTTCATGCCTTACTCAGCATAGCATTGTACCATGACTTGATTACTTAGTGGAAAGAGCATTTATGCAAGACTACCTTTGTCTTTTCAACATTAGGCCACAGCAATTCAACTAGTTCTGTTACATACCATTTTGATTAGGAAGATGCACAAGCATGCACATTCAAACACCCAAAGAAAATAGTCATCAGGTGGTTCAAGAGGACCACATTGCATTCTTACACTAGTAATATTATCAGTGAAATCAAGTCATGACATTACATTTTTTATAATTAAAACTACTTACTGAGAATATTACCAATTATTAAATTACTCCTGAAACTAGAGGTCTTGGAATGCTTTCCAAGATATATTTGCCAATGTAAATTTTAGAGCATGAAATTACTAACTCAAAGCAAAATAAACAGGTTTATTGGAGCAAGATATTCATAAACCAAAATAACTAACAAAGGCATTTTTCTGGGTATTTCAGTATATGTGACATATGTCTCAATATGTATGTTTATGTTTCTTGCCTGCCAACATTAGAAACAAGATAATAAAGACTACCACTGAAATTTGAAGATTAACCAACATTTTTGAAAAAGGTAGGGTGGAATGAAGAGATAGTGAAATAGTAGGAAAAACAAAACTTCTTCTGAATATGCCTTGTTTTATAGATTTTTGACTGTGGAACTATGCATATTTTTGTATGGCCTAAAACGTCAATATATATGCTTACTGTGCCTGTCAATACCAGTGACACCATCATTTTATATTGATTCCACAGAATTTTCTACTAAAGAATATTTTGAACAAGCTTTCTATGCATCAGTTTTGCTTTTTCTTTTCTTTTTTTACTTTTAAAGAAAGAAAAACAAAAACAATTGTACAAGATTTCAAAGCAAGATTGTAGGAGAGTAACAATGGTTAGTGCACTGTGTGTTGTTACCTTCAAAGTAGTTGCTCAGATTACAAGATACAGGCATGAAACACTGATCAGACAATATAGACACAAACTTTCTTTTCAATGAACTAATGACAATTAGTAGTATAAGTATCTTAACTATTATATAAATATATTTATATTTATATATATGTTTTTTTTTCCTTCTTTCTTTTTCCCTTTCCCCTATCCCAATTTCTCTTAGCTTTTGGAGAGTTTCTTCCCATTTCACAATATCTATTGTAGATTTTGGTTCTTATTTACTCTTTTAGCTTCTTATACTAGGGAAACAATATGATGTTTACACATGCAAGTCTGATTTATTTCACTTACGAGTAAGGTCTCAAGTTGCATTCATTTCCCTATAAATGTCTCAAGTTTATTCTTCTTTATAGCTGAGTAGTATTCCATTGTATAAAAATACCACATCTTTTTTTTTATTTTAAAGAGAACAAAACAGAAAAAAGCAAATCAGAACCAAACAATGCAAGCAACACAGAACTTCAAAACAAGACAACAGGAAATCAACAATGGCTACTATAATGTGTCTCTTTTTCTTCAAAATAGCTGTCCATACTATCACACACAATAAAATCAAACAAAACAAAGCAGAGCAAAACCAATCAAAACAAAATTGAAATCATCACAGGACTTCAAAAGAAGATAATAGGAAAGGAACAATGGCTACTATAACGTCTCTTGTTTTCTTCAAAATAGCTATCCATACTATCACACATAATAAAATCAAATAAAGCACAACAGAATAAAACCAATCAAAATGAAAGAATAAAAACCTTGTAGGACTTCAAAACAAGATGATAGGAAATCAACAGTGCTACCATAAAGTCTAAATTTCTTCAAAATAACTGTCCATACCATCGCATATATTAAAATGAAACAAAACAAAACAGAATAAAACCAATCTAAACAAAAGATTGAAAGCATTATAGGACTCCAAAACAAGATAATAGGAAACCAACCATGGTTACCATAATACATTCTGTTACCTTCAAAATAGCTGCCCATACCATCAGACAGAGTAAAATCTAACAAAACAAGACAGAACAAAACCAAACTTAGCAAAATCATGAAAATCATACAAGACTTCAAGACAAGAAAATAAGAAATTAAAAGTGGTTACCACCTTCCCCTCCCAGCCATTTCTAACACTAAAACTTTCATAATATCTATTGTGCTTTTTGGATCCCATTCACTCCTTCAGTTTTTTGTTGCTAGAGAGACAACTTGGTGTTCACCCATATGAATTCAAACCATTTCACCCAAGAACATGATCTCCAATTGCATCCATTTATCTACAAGAACTTCAAGATTATCCTGCCTTATAGCTGGGTAGCTTTCCATTGTATAAAAACACCATATCTTTCTTAATCTATTCTGTGGTTGATGGGCAAGGTACCCTTGCTTTTTTTCTGATCTCCTGTCATGTGGAACAATTGTTTTCTCTCCTTTGATTTGCAGTCTGAATTTCCTTTTGAGTTAAATGTGTTTCTTGTATACAGTATATTGATAGATCTTGTTTCTTGATCCACTCTCCCTGTGTTTCCTTTTATTGCTGAATTGAGGCCATCTACATTAATGGTAACAACTCACATACACTGGTTCATTTCTGCCATGCCATCTTCCTGCTCTTGGCCCTCCACTTTTCCCCTTCATTCAATTGCCTGTCCTTTTTGGTGATCCTCCTCTGCTGCCTTTCCTGGAATCATGGTCATCTTTATCTCTCTCTCTAGAATATCCTTCAACACTCTCTGTAGGGTTGGTTTAGTGGTCATGAATTCCTTCAGTTTTTCTTTATCATGGAAGTATCTTATTTTTCCATCAATTTTGAAAGATAGTTTTACAGGGTACATCAGTCTGAGTTGGAAGTTGTTTTCTTTCAGGATTTGAAACACTTCACTCCAAACTCTTCCTGACTTGATGGTTTGTGTTGACAAATCTGCCATGATTCTGACTGGTTTTCCTCTATAGATGATCTGTTTCTTTTCTCTAACAGCTTTTAATATTCTGTTCTTGTATTGAATTTCCGGGATCTTGGTTATTATATACCTTGGTGTAGATTTACTTTGGTTTTGGCTAGTTGGAGTTCTATATGCCTTGCTTATCTGTATGCCAGATCCTTTTCCCATGTTTGGAAAGTTTTCTGCATTACTTCTGTAAACAGCCTTTTTATTTCATTTGTGTTGACCCCTACTTCTTTGCTGATGCCTGCCACTCAAATTATTTTTCTTTGTGTCATTTTGCAGCTGTTGAATTGTTATTTCCTGGTTCCTTGTTATTTTTAACAGATCTTTCCTTTCATGATTGCTAGCTGCAATTCTGTCTTCAAGGTCCGAAAGTCTATCTTCAGTCTCTTTCAAGCAGTTTTGCCAGCTTTTGATCAACTGTTTAATTTCCTGGATGTCTCTTTGAATCTGTTTCATGCATTGTAATTCCTTCCTACATTGTTCATCCAAGGTTTCCATCATTTTCCTATGCTCCTCTTTTTTATCTATGTCTTCTTTAGATATGCTCAGCAATTCTTTCATTATGCTTGTGATTTCTTCTTTTACCTGAGACATTATTTCTGATCTGATTACTTTTACAGTCTCATGAAGTTGTTTCTTTACTTCAGTTGCTATCATCTTGGAGATTTCAGGTGTGTGACTTCCATTTTCTTCCATGACTGTATCTCCAACTCTTGTTCTGTGTGGGCTGGAGGTCTGAGATTGCCTTTAGCTCCTTTGTCTTGTCATTCTCCTGCGTTCCTCTCAACAAGTCAGTTCTGGGGTCCCAGGCACTTTCCATGTTGGCTGCCCCTCTGTGCTGTAGGGGAACAGGAAAGGCACCTGGGTTTCTCTGACCTCAGGTTCCCAGGGAAGTAGCAGGGCATGGAGTGGGCTTCTCCAGATCTGTGCAGCTACACTGGGGCTTCCCCAACGGCCAGGGGTGCATAGTGGCAGGGCTGCTTCTTCTCTCAACCTGTGTGTCTACACCAGGACTCCCCCAGTGGCAGTAGGCACACAGGGGTATGTGTGTCTGATTCTCCTAGTGGGCACTGGCTGCCCAAAGGAAGCAAGGGTCTTCAGTGGTGACCTGTGGGTGCATGGGGCTTATCAGGCTCATCTTCAGGACTGCCCTGGCTGCCTGCAGGAAGCAAGCCTTCCAATAGTAGTGGCTGGCATGCAGAGGTGGAGACACCACATCTTTTTTATCCATTCCTCAATTGATAGGCATTTGGGTTGTTTCTAACATTTAGCTATTACAAATTGTGCTATTATAAACATAGACTCACATATATTGCTGTGGAATGATGTTTTTATTTCTTCTGGGAAAATACCCAGAAAGAATATAGATGGGTTGGATGAGACCTCTTATCCTATTTTTTTGAGAAATCTCCACACTGATCTCCATACTGGTTGCACCAGTCTACATTCCCTCCAACAGTGAAGAAGAGTTCCTTTTTGCCTGTAGCCCTTCCAGCAATTGTTATTGGTTGATTTCTTTTTCTTTTTCTTTTTTTTTTCTTTTTTTTGTATGAGTAATAGAACTCAGGATCTTGTGCTTGCCAAGGAGGCACTGTGCTACTGAGCTATGTATCCCTGGCCTGATTGATTTCTTAATGACAGCCATTCTTACTGGGATGGGAAGGAATCTCAGTGTTGTTTTAATTTGCATCTATTGAATGACCAGTGACGTTGAACATCTTTTCAGACATTTGTTTGTATTTCTTCATCTGAGAAGGGTGTGTTCATCTCAGCTTCCCATTTTTGGATTGGGTCTTTGAATTTGGGGATTCTGAGTTTTTTCAATTCTTTATATGGTCTAGGTATAAGTCCTTTCTCTGAGAGAAGGTAGGCTAAAATTTTTTAAAGTGAGTTTTTTAGAGTGGGTTGTCTTTTCACTCTGTTGGTGATTTCTTTTGATATGCAAAAGCTTTTTAATAAGATGAGATCCCAGTTCTTGATTCTTTGTTGTATTTCCTGTGCTATTTCGGTTTTGTTCATGAAGTCTCTGTCTACCCCTATGTCTTCCAGATTTCTACCTACTTTCTCTTCCAGTAGATTTAGAGTATTTGTTTTAATGTTTAGATATTTGATCCATTTTGACTTTAGTGCATGGGGATAGACATGGGTCTAGTTTTAGTCTTTGTCATGTAAAGAATTAGTATTTCCAAGCCAGATGTGGTGGCTCACACCTGTAATCCCAGCACTTGGGAGGCTGAGACAGGCGGATTGTTGTGAGTTCAAGACCAGCCTGGGCTACAAAGTGAGCTCAAGGCCAGCCTGAATGGCATAGTGAGACCCTGTCTCAAAAACAGGGCTGGGGATCTACCTCAGCGGTCTAAGCACCTGCCCGGCAAGCACAAGGTTGTGAGTTCAATCCCCGGTGCCGCAAAAAAAAAAAAAAAAAAAATTAGTATTTCCAGCACCATTTACTAAAGAGGCTATCTTCCTTCCAGTGAATATGTTCGGCTCCTTTGTCAAAGATAAGGTATCCGTGTGTGTTTGTAGTTGAGACCACATCTTCTAATCAGGTCCACTGGTCCTCCACTGGTCATCATACCTACTTTTCTGGGTTCCTGTTGCACGGAAGACTGTTTTCCATCTTGTGACTTCCAGTCTATGAATTTCTTTTTGTGTGAAATGTGTTTCTTGTATATAGCATACTGTTGGATCTTGTTTCTTGATCCATCCTGCCAATTTGTTTTTGCATTTATTTATTTATTTTGATTGGTAAATTGAGGCCATTTACTTTGATGGTTGTCAGTGATATGTATTGGTTTGTCTTTGCCATGACATATTCCTGCTGTTGGTTCTCCATTTTTCCCCTCTGTTCAATTTCTTTCCCTGTCTGGTGGTCCTTTCTGTTGTTATCCTTGGAAATGTGGTCATTTTTATCTCTGCCTAGAATATCTTTTAGTACCTTTGTAGAGTTGGTTTCATGATCATAAATTTCTTCAGTAGTTTTTCATCATGGAGGTATCTTATTTCTCCATCAATTTTGAAAGATAGTTTTTGCACTTGGAAACAACCCAAATGCCTATCAATTGAGGAATGGATAAAGAAGATGTGGTACTTTTATACAATGGAGTATTATTCAGCTATAAAAAATGATCACATTGAGGCTTTTATAGGTAAATGAATGCGACTTGAGACCATACTCATAAGTGAAATAAACCAAACACACATGTGTAAACACTGCATTGTCTCCCTAGTGTAAGAAACTGAAAGACTCAATAAGATACAAAATTCCCGATAAATATGGAGAAATGGTTCTGAAGTCCAATGGTGCTTTTATTCTTTGATTTGATTGGTTTAAGTCCCTTTCCTACTATTTGAAGGCAATATGTGAGAAGATAGGAACAGCTCTTTTGAAAAATGAGACACTACGGTAGCCGTTGCTGGTTTCTTGTTGTCCAACTTGAAGGCCTGTAATGCTCTTTTGTTTTATCTGGTTTTATATTACTTTGTTTTGTTTGAGTTTATTGTCTGTAAATGTATGAACAACGATTTTGAAGAAAGCAAGAGACACTAGGGTAACCATTGTTAATCTCCTGTTGTTATGTTTTGAAAACCTGTATAGCTTGCAGTGTTCTGTTTTGAAATGCTATATTATGT
>RJWT010000842.1:0-49916 GCA_004365215.1 Cuniculus paca
AAAATTAAGGCAGTAAATATTTAATTACTGGCTTACTGTATTTATTTAAGGGCTGGCTGACTTCTAAGCGTATTTGGGCACTCCAACTAAAAAAAAGAGTTTCTGTTTTTGTAGAGAAAAGTGGAAAAAGTAAAGCCATGAGCAATGTGTTTATGGAAATACTGACTTCAGTTGTAACCATATATAAGAAACAACTCTAATTCTCTAAATATTACTCTCCACCTAATGATGGGACAATGTCCAGTGAATTCCTATTAATAAAAATTAATTTGCTGAATTGATACAGTTCTTGTCTATAACTATTATGGGAGCAACTATTGAATAAGCAAAATGTTTAGTCATCATTGAATGAAATTATTTAATACATAACTTAAGTTCAATCATATTACCTCTAATTGGCAATAAGTGTTTTATTTCAGAAACATTAATTAAAACAAAATTGGTTTATTTGTCTATAAAATTACAAACATTACTATGTATTTTTGCCATGAGCTCTTTATTATTTAGGGAGATAGTCACTTTCACTTTCCAGCCTTCATAACCAATAGCTAAAGGAAAAATAAATTATCAACACAGTTTTATCTGCTGGCAGCTTTCTTTTCTGATTCTGAAAGATTATTTTTCACAGTTTTTATCTTCTGAAAGCTTACGGGCCTTCCATGGCCTCCAGAAGTAGTAGGTATTTCCTTATTTTACATTTGTAAACACAAAAATTTACTTTGTTTGCTAGAATAAGGACTAAAAAGATGGGCTCTAGACTATAATCAGGTGAGGGTTCAAGTTCTGTTTTCATCACTTATTTGTGTTATGAAAGTAGCTTCTTGTGTGCTTTCAATGTTTTTATCTGTAAAGCACCTACACATTAAATTGTCGTCATATGAAGTGATGTGTGTGAAAAGCTTAGCAGTAGTGTCGCCATGGTACTATGAGCTCAGCAAGCGGTAGCAGCATTGGTCAAGTCTACTGTCATCACCAATAGTCTAAATATTTTTTTAGTAATAAAAGGAAAGAGATGAATGAGGAGAAGTAGATACTGTTCCTCTCTGGTGCCTGCTTTCTCATCTTTTTATGACCTGTTCTCCTGTTCACTACCTCACTTCGGTTCCATTTAGTCCTTTCACAATACTGGGATTAAACATCTCCTTTTCCCAGTTAAAAATGTTCCTCTGGTACCCTTTTCCCACTTTTTTTTTTCTTATTTTCCCTTTTTTGTGTGCCACAGCACCGGTTTGATTTTCTTTCTTTTCCACCAGTTCTTTATGTTACATTTTCCCCTGGATCCAAATCTAAACTTTCTCTTTCCTTACTGTCTTGCATTAAAAATTCACTTACTCTGATAACTTCAACGCTTCACTCTGCAATTGTTCTCTGAATATTCATCCCTCCAAACTTGGCATTTGCCCTGTTCACCAAGGAGTGTGCAATTTTGTGTTTAATGAAGTTATAGAATACAAGCAGTTTGAAATTTGAGACTTAGAACTATAGTATGAATTAAACTGTTTGAATTAAACCCCGAGCATCACTCTGGCCGGTGTCAGTCCAACCAGTAGGTTCTTGTATAGGATAAATTTGATAATATTATCATTTTATATTTCATATTGTATTATCTTACAAAAATTAAGGAAAAATATGCAATATTTGGTCATCCTGGATTTAAATAATTGGACTGGTGAGTGGTTAAGCAGAATTACTTGTGTTAGGAAATAAGCTTATTTTAAGACATGGATTCAAAATTAGTATCAAAAGTTTGCATAGCACTTTACAGTGTACCAATGCTTTTGTTTACATTGACCTATCTGACCCTAATGTCATCTCAGTGATATTGGTCAGGCAAGAATTCTTAATTTACATATGAGGATCAGAAAGATATAATTTTCACATGGTCATATTACTGGTAAGTGAATGAATGTAATGTAAATTTAGTTTCTTAAAAATTCAGTATAGTTTTACATTTGGACACCAAGTAATTCATCTTTTTGTTACCCTGTAAAAATATCATTAATGTTTATAAAGCATGTTTCTCTGATTGTAATTATAGTTTTATTTGTTTTCTATACTACTGTTTTGGAAAGTTAATGGTGCCTCTGACTAAACATTATTTTCTATAGTGCTTTGCTGCTTTCATTCCTAACAGTAAAAACACAGATCAATGTAAAGATTTTTTCCAGCTTTAGTGAAGCATAAATGATAAATAGAAATTGTATATTTGAGATATGTAATGTGATGTTTTGATATACAAATACATTATGAAATGGTTACTGTGATTAGGCTAATTAACATATTCACCTGAAATATTTAGTCTGCATGTGTGTATGTGTGTGTGTATGTGGCGAGAACACTTAAGATCAACACTCTTAATAAATTTCAATATACATTGTTATTAACAGTAGTGGTACATTAGCCCTCCAGAACATATTCATTTTTATAATTGGAAGTTGGTATATTTTGACCTAAAGCTTCCAATTTTCCCTACCTCTTACTATTCCCCTAGCTCATGACAACCTCTGTTCTACATTTTGTTTTGATATGTTCGATTTGTTTAGTTTCTCTACATATAAATGGCATCATATAGTATTTGTCTTTCTTTGTTTGTCTTATTTCACTTAATATAATATTCCCTAGGTGTACATATACATGTTATTGCACATATTTCCTTATTTTTTCACATCAAAGTCCATTGTATATAAATATTGTCTTATTATCCATTTGGGGGTATTTATTTCTTAGTATTTATTTGGGGGTATTTATTTCTTAGCTGTTGCAGATAATGTCACAGCAAACATAAGAGTTCATATAGCTCTTCAAAATATTAGTTTCTTTTTCTTTAAATATATAACCAGAAGTGGATTGCAGGATCATATGATAGTTCTTTTTCTTTACTTTTTATGGTTACTTCACACCATTTTCCATATGAGCTGCACTAATTTATTTTCCCATCAACAGTGTGCAGTGTTTCAGTTTACTTCACATCTTCACCAGTGCTTGTAATTTGACATTTTGGTAATAGTCATCCTTATGTGTATGAGGTGATGTCTCTTTGTGGTTTTCATTTGCATTTCTTTGAGTATTAGTGATCCTGAGCCCCTTTTCATATAACTGTTGGTCATTTGTATGTATTATTTGTTAGAAAAAAAATCTGTTTAAGGTTTTTTTACTTCTTTTTAGAACTGGATTACTTTTTTTTTTAAATTTTGCTATTTAGTTTTGTAAGTTTCTTACATATTTCAGGTGCTAGATGTGTAGTTTGTTAATTCATTTTGAGTTGATTTTTGTTACTGGTATAAGGGTTCCATTTCATTCTTTTGACTGTGGATATCATTTTCCCAACACTTTATTACAGAGCTATCCTTTTCCCTTTTTATGTTATTTCTTGGTATGTTTGTCAAAGATGAATGTATTTTATATGTGTGTGTATATTTCTGGACTTCACAGACTGTTCCACTGGCTTAAATATTTTATGATAGTACCATACTGTTTTGATTGCTATAACTTCATAATATACTTTGAAATAAGGTACTGTGACAACTTCCAAGCTTTGTTCCTCTTTTTCAAGATGGCTTGATTATTCCAGTTATTTTGTGGTTTTATACACATTTTAGGATATATTTTATATTGCTGTGAAAAATTACAGTGGACTTTTGATAGAGAATGCCTTGCACTTACAGATTGCTTTAGATACTACAGATTTTTAATACAGCTAATTTTTCTACTCATAGACAGAGGATATAATTCTATTGTGTTTTCTTCAATTTATTTCATCAGTACTTTTATAATTTTCAATGTACATATGTTTTATTTCCATAGCTGAATTAGACCAATTTTACCATAATATTTGCTCTATGCTTGATAATCACAAAACAAAAACATAAATTTGATTCACAAAAGAAAATGAGAAAATAAGGCTTTCTCTAAGAACATGAATAAGAAGAATGCCAACTTTCTCAAGTTGTATTCTACACTTTACTAGAAACCATAGCAATTAGGCAAATGAAAGAAATAAAGGGCATAAAAATTGGAAAGAAAGAAATAAAATTGTCATGCACACACACACACACACACACACATGCACAGAGGCTAAAAATAATTAGTTCAGAAAAGTTGCAATATGAAAAATCATACAAAGCTCAGTTCATTGATGTACATTCGCGATCTACACTCTGAAAAAGAAATTGAGAAAATCGATTTACAGAAGCATCAAAAAGAATAAATTACTTTGGAATAAGTGAAGTATTTGGAAGCAAATACACTCACTTTAAAATAGTATAAGATTTTTAGGAAAAGGTTGTCTACTCAAAAATTTTTTATCAAACCTAAATATATTTCCCTCTGAGGTACTGACTGTAGAAGTGTCAAGATAGACACTTAGGGTATTATTAGGATATTAGAGCATTTAAATTTTTTAAATTGTATTTTCCATAAAGCAGAAGAAATATATTTTATGAAGGGAAAAAGGATAATTCTCATTTCTTCAGCTTTCTTGATAAACCATTGCTTACATTGTTTCTTGAGTAATAGAAATTGTAAAATATATGCTATCTACACATTGCTGGTGTACATTCACAGAATAGAAGCCCTAATTTGTTTTAGCTCCCACATAGAAACATTCTTAAATTAAGAACATTTGATTATATTTACATATACATATATTTAATTCTATTTTTGTACCTTAATTTCAAATTTAGAAAATTTATTGTTTTTGCTGTCATGTTTGGTTGCTGCCTCACATGACGTATCTAGCAGATATATATAGTCATCCTCCTGGATTTATGTAAGTCTCTCATGATCATAAGAGTATTATCACTTTAAAATTTATTGATAACTAGATCATCTGAGTAAGACTCCTGTTGTAAAAGTATTGATGGAAATCAACTAATAAATGATTCTATCTATAGATTAAAAATAGGCCACAATTTTTGGCTCATTGAAATCATGAAAATCATCTCTGCTTGACTAATATAAAAATGTATTGATTTCATTTTAAATGTGTAAGTGTTCACTTTCCAGAAATAACTTGGCTTACTTTTTATTACTTTTACTATTTCTAACTAGTAAGGTTAAAATGATTACAAGTTACTATGTTAGATTTTTTTATGCCCTTGGATATTTTATTAGCCCTAATAAGTGCCTATGCTTCTATATGTTCAAAGTTCTCTCACTTTCAAGTATCCACTTTGAATTTTTTCACTGAGAATGAGCAATGGATATAAGAGTGGGCGGTGTGCCCGGAAGTGCTCGGAATGACTGTGGTGATGACACGTGTCTGTGAGCATGCGCCAACACAGAAGCTCTGCGTCATTACTTTACAGTCATCCACAGAAAGCGGCCCCAAGCCCTGTGCATTCTGCTTTCTAAAACACTGAGCGAGGCCCATGCCATGACATTCTGTTTATTTGTAAAAGTTAAACAAGAAAAAAGGAGTGAGCATTAACTATTTGTTCTTTTAATAATAAAGGAAAAGGCTATTTCGGTCACCATAGCTAAAATAATCAGACAAAATCTTGATATTCATTTTATATACAATCTTTAAGTACAGATGCTAACTGGTAGAATGGGAGAAAATATTATACCTTAGGGAATATCCTGGCTCTACTTGATTATTAGAATATATGATTTTGACAACTCACTTTGATATTGTGTTTAAATTTAATTATTTGTATAGAGAAAGCCGAACAATCAAGTTGCTAATGAGGGTCTTTGAGTTTTTGCTGTCTGTAATAAATTTGTGATCATTTATCCATGTCAAGAATTATATATGTCCATCTCCAAGACTTATACAAATCAGTTATTAATTTGAGAATTAATCGCATCAAACCGATGTGCATTTAACTACTGTGGGTTATTAAAAGAGGTTATCTTCCCTATTATAAATTGTTCTAATTATAAAGGATCCAAAATCTTTTAAAATGTCTTAAGTGAAATGTTACAGGTAATGAAATGGGATTATGTTAGAAGACATATTTGTACAGTTCTGAAATGTTAGCTCTCTAAAATGAGGGAAGAAAATCAGAGTTGGTCTTTTAGGCCCAGAGTTGTGTTAAATTATTTCTTAAAAATTAATAAAAACATAATTAAAATCAAAACTTGAGACTACAAGAGAAAATAAAGAAAAAAAGATATACTCACAAGTGTTTCAATTGGTAATCTAGGTTATAGATGGTAGGGAAATATTAAAACTCTTACTGAGATTGTAGTTTTAAAGAGACAGACAGCAAAATATAATAAATTTATGGTTTGATAAAAGTTGATGGAGATAAAAATGGGAGCAGGTACACTGGAGTGTGGAGGAAGGGCTGCTTAGTTTTCAGTTTGGGTGATAAAGATTGGCTGCGCTAAAAAGACTCAATATTTCTCAGAACTTTGAGGAGCATTTTCTTTAAAAGAAAAAAAAAACCTTGAAGTTGTTTAGTGTTCAAAGGATTCTATGCATGGTCTGATTAAACTTTAATGTACAAATTTTAAAACAACCAGAAGTCTCAAATTCTGGGGAGAACAAAGACATGAGGAAAAGAGAATAGAAATAAAAACCATAAAGGAAGAAACCAAGTTAACTGTGAAAAGTAAGATGAATAAATAGACCCACTTTTGTAGTTTTCATCTCACACGGAAGTTTAAATGATCCAGGGTCAATCATGATAATAGCCATGGCAGCTAATAAATTTGCATTTTGCTAGATACTGTGTACTAACAAAGTACTAACTAGATACTAGTACTCAATGTAGATTATTTCAGCTAGTCCCTGCAACTATCACCTCATTGACAAAAGAGAAACAGCATGAAGAAAGTAATTTATTGAGAGACACAGTTTGTTTCCTTCAGAACTGGGAGTAGAATGCAATTGTTGCATCCTGGTGTCTGTAAATATACTCACCTTAATTTAGTGTTTTAGAACACTATCTCCATTCCCTGTTGTTATGATTCATGTCTGGATGTCCCCCCAGAGCCTCCTTTGGTCCTGGGGGGCAGGTTGTATGGAGGCAGGTGAATTCAGAGTTTGTGATTGATTTATGGACCAATGCTGGGATTATGGTTATGACTTCTACACCTGCCCTAGGATGGGTAGCCTGCATACAATATAAGGGATTGTCTGTCTCTCTCTGTGCCTGTTGCCCTACTGCCATGTGCCACCCTGCCTTACAGCCAGCTGATTATGGACTGAAACCTCTACAAACTGTGAGCTAAACAAACCTTTCCTTTTTTAACTTTGGGTGTTAGGTATTTTGGCACAGCAATGAGAAAAGTAACTAAAACACCTGTCTACATGAAATGGCTCAGCTGATACTTCTTTCTGCTTATGTTTGTCTTTCTTTCAACTTTCAAGTTCCCAGTTATCTTTCTATTTGCATGTATTTGATCTGACTCCATGGCAGGCTATCTTAGAGTTAGTTTTATTTTTTCCAGGAGAAGGGCATTTCTTTGTAGCCTAAATCAAAATTATTTTGAGTTCAAAAGCACAGTGTTTTATTTTAAACATTAAGTCTACATGGTACATACAAACTTATTTTAATAACAAACTTTGTGGTTAAAGGTAAATAAAAATCTGTTATTTTTTTCTTCGAAGTCTAAATAATTATTATTGATTTATGAGAGAATTGAATTTATAAGTTAAATTTGATAATCTTTAGTGGCATAGAGAAAGAACAGATTTTTAGAGGAAGTTTGGGGTAGAAATGTGGGCACAATTATTCATTTTTCTTCTGTCTTGAGTTACTTGGAAAGAGTGACTTTTTAAATCATAAATTATATAATTTTCTAGGATAAAGGAAAGTTTCTAAATAGAATTATTCTGTAGCATATTTAGAATAATTTGCCTATTTGCATAGAGAAATGTCACACTTGGTATTTTGTATTATTCAATTTATTGTTTACTGATGTGTGTCATTAAGCATGCCTAAGAATAAACTAATAATTTGCATGAAAATGCATTTCAAAAAGCATAGCATTCATTAATTAACATGGTAGATAATGACATTTGAGCTCCTCATCCTTTGAGCTTGTTTTATTGTTACTCTGCCTTTGTACAGTTTCTAAAAAATTATAGGTAAGGCATCAAACTTGCAGGGATTGGAGTTTATTTTGTAGTCTAAAATCAGAAACCTTTTGTTGATGAAATAAGCACATCCTAGCTTATAATAGAAATATGCTTCTCTTTTTCACTTAATTAAAATGTGTGGTTGTCATTTAAGCTTTTAATGAAGACACTGTTCAGAGACTTGAATGCGTATGTAGCTCATGCATGAAGATGTTGCTTTTTTCAAGGACTCCAAAATTAAGAATAAAAAAATCTTCCCCTTGAGACAATGTATTTGACATTTATTATATTTTAAAATATATTTTTCCTACATTCAATAGTAAGTTTCCTATTTATTTTCATCTTACTGTCTTTTAAATTTTATTTTAGAAATTATATGAGGAATTCTTAAAGTCAGAGGTAAAATTCTAAATGGATATTTCTTATCAAAAGTAATATAACCATAAATGCCACATTCTGATAATTTTTTAAATTAACTAAAATATTAGAACTCACATTTCCAGTGATGAATTGTTTTAAATTTATGTGTATTATAGGCCATATAAATAAAAGTAAAAAACTAGGTATATTCACAAATACGCATACCTCTATGACACGCTAATAGACATACTCATTTATAAAGTATACTTAAACACATCATAGATATTTGCTATTGTGGAATTTGGAAAGACACCAAAGAATGCAACTAAAAGATGTGGTTCATAGCCCCTTCTATAATTCAGAACAGTAATCTAGGCAGGATTTAACTATTTATAAAATTAAAGGATAAACCTATTTGAGATGCTGTGTAGCTGTAACCTTAGGATTTGTGGATTATAGCTGGCAATAAATAAAATTCAGTTCAGAAACATAAAAAGGGAAGGATGATGTGAGAACAGCATGGCACACCCTGTGCTGAATTGTTACTATCAGACTATTAAAATGCTGAATTTTCTTTGGTTTCCAGTACCAGTTATTACCCTACCCATCTTTTGTTTCCAGTTGCTTCAGTGAGAACACTCCTGAGAGTTTTGTACCTAATGTTTCTTACCTTTGGTTTAGATTCTATCTCCCACCGTCTCTCAGCTCCCACAGGTTATAATTGTGGTAGCATGAATGGGTTCATAAAAGAATTAAAAACAAAAATAGTATATGGTGAATTCATATTCTAAGATGTATCTCTTTCACATTTTAGTATGTCTTCAATTCAAATGTTTCTTACAACGATTATCACAATAGTAATATTTTCTCTTTATTGGAGATACGTAAAACAGTTAACCTTAAAATTGATGCTATCTAGTCATTGAGTTTGAAACCTCAGTGGTTGCATCTTACACTGCATTTCCTTAGCTTCATTGGTGAGAGTGAAGTGAATTTAGTGCAGAATGATATAAATGATAGTACTTCTTACATCAAAATCCTTATACTTTGAACAGACACTTTATCAAGTGGCTGAGCAAACACAGCAGCTTTTCAAGTATTTGAAGAGCCATCGAATTTGAGAGTCTTCATGCCTTCACTGTTCTTTAATCTTATTAGTACAGACCTTCTTCAGAACTTGGCTCTCCCTTGGTTCAAATTTAAGGACATAGTTATAAAATAATGCTTAGAACTTCTTATCTACTTCAACCTGTTGATAGATATATCAAATACTTAGGAAGCTCTCGAATTTAGAATAAGAAATCATAATAGTCTAAAATACCTGAATTGATAGGAACCTATATGATCTCTTTTTTTAAAAAAAAAGAAAAAAATCTCTATTAAAACATTCACTCCCTACTATATTTTTTCAAATTGAGGAAAGAAAATCTTTTAATTTAGTGTTTTATATTCACCAATTATATGATCAGATGAATAAAATGAGTAACAATTGGATTTAAAACAAATGTAGTAAACCTCAGCCAACCCAGCTACTAAAGAAATGTAAGTAATGACAATATTTTAAATTTAATTATGATAGTAATTTAGCTGAATATCATTTTCTGTAATGTTCTTTTTATTCTTATGTGGTTGAACTCATTCTGGTCTATTTATACTTGGAAGCTCCACTTCACAATTAAGCAAGAAAACTGCACATGAAAATACTGCCTGATTCTTAGTATAAAATAGTGGCCACTTGTAGGGAGTAGGGTAGTCAGAGCTACATTTGGCCTGTGTGTGCATCTCAGCTTTACCCCTTAGTGTAGCTAGTTGTTTGTCTTGTGGTGCAGCAATTCTGTCCTTCCACTTCTGATTTTCCAAACTAAGCATCAGTTTTCTTACTTTTGAGAGCTGTGACATATTACATATTATCTCAAATAGTGATCTGTTCATGGTTCTCAATATTGCCAGTATACTTTAGCTGTACTTATTATCCTTGGATTGTTGTTGGACTTCTCATTGCTCTTCCCTGTTCTTTTTACTTTGCTTCTTATCTCTGAATTTTCTAGATTATTGTCATGTCCTTTCTCATGAACTTTTAACATTATCATACTTAACAAAATAACTATTAAGCCTAGCCCAGTTTACAGACTGCCAATCCTACCTTTTTCTCTTACCTCTGTCACTGCATATCCCTTTTTTTCTATTTATAGACATTCATTTACACTTCTGATCTCCCCTCTCAGGCTGTAAATTGCAAGTAGGCTAAGATGATGTCATAGTTGTTTTTGTATCATACACAGTACATTGTACATTGTATGTGCTTACAAAGTGAATAGGAAAGATAACTTACTATACTTTCAATATGAAAAATTAACCTATGAACTTTGACCCTTCTTGGTGAATCAGTTGTTATCCTTAGTACCAATTTCAAACATTTGTTGAGAACCTCTTACCGGAAGGCCTTCTGCTAGGCGGAAATAGGTAGTTTTGGACAATGACAGCATATTGATAGTCTTGCTAAATGAGTCCAAATGCTGTATAATTTGGAAACCATATTAAGAGGTTAGTTTAATAAGTATAAGTTGTCTCTAGATTCTATTTTCAGAGATTATATTCTTTAGTGAAAAGAATGATGTAGATATTTTTGGTGCTATATTGATATGATCTGTGTGTCTGTATGTATAGGTGTAGACACACACAAAACAGAAAGTGGCAGATAGAGACAGAAAAGACAGAAAAGTGAGAAAACACAAAACAAAGTCACTTCGTCTAATAATTTCTTTTAAAATGTTTGCTGTAATTCTAAGCAGTAATCTTTAAAAGATATGGTTTCCTGACAAACTTGAATAATATGTAGCAGGAATGTATAGCTACAAAGCTCTTTCTCAGCCATTATCTATAATCTGGTGTTTTACTTTGTAGACATTTCTGAATTTAAGGGTTGCATTTTTCTAAAGGATGCTATTGTATTCTGTGGATAACATGGTCACAGAGATGGGTAATTTCAAAAGTGGACACGGCAGAATCTTTTCTTTAAATTATAGATTAGAAAAAAGTATTTCTAAGCTGATGTTTTGAAACTTTCTTTGTGACTTTCATAAGCTTTTTCTTTATGGCTACAAATGACATATATTAAGTAAGTAGATTCTAGCTATTTTCAATTTGATGATCCCTTTCTGATTGTTAAAGAAATAGACCCTTTTATGGCAATTGTTGTTTTGGTATCCTTTGATTGAGAAAATATATAGGCAAAAATTTACAGTTAAACTGTGACTCTTTTCATGAATCAACATTTTCATAAAAAGTGCATTTTTCAAAATATAGTATAAAGTGTTTTTAGCATAATTTAATTTTGGATTATGTATAATGGATATATAGATTCTCTATCCCTTATAATAACATAACTACATACTCGATAAGAACTTGATACCTACTATTCAGTGATTCTTAAGTGACAGGTGCGGCTTTTGAAGATATACTTGCCTTCTTTAGCCACTATTACAAGAAATCTATGTTTTAGCCAATGATTTAATTGATACTTTATTCAGTAGTTTAAAAAGCATTCTAGGACATTAATCTCAAAACTGTATTGCTTTGTTTTTGAAGATTAAACCAAGTACATAATAAACTAGAATGAAGAGCAAAAGGAAACTTTTATGATTCTTTTCATTCTAAAATGCTTTATTTATTTACTTTGCCTCCAAATATTTTGTACCATCCATATTGTGGCATTAATGCATTAGTAGATGTAAATCATTTTAACTATATTGAATGACTTTAGAATTGTTTAATACTCCAATAATCATTTGTATTTCTCTCCATCTCTCACCCCCCACACACCTTTTTAAACACAGTAATAGGACTGTCAGCTTAATTTCAGTCAGGACAGGCTGAACTAGATTGACTGAGAGCCACTGCTTCCGTTAAAATCCCTGTGGTTTATGCATCTGGAGCTCTCACCCAGACAAATTTCCCAAAGATTAAGGTGGTGGTTCATTGTTCACTACTCATATGTACTATTGTGACAATTTTGTTGTGATGAAAATATATTGTCATTTCTGAGATTAAAAATTTGTGTACCAGGGCTGAGGATGTAGCTTAATGAGTCTTTACCTAGCATGCATGCAGTATTCAATCAATTCCTAGTTGCTAAATAAAAAAATAGATTTTGCATAAAGTACAATTTCTAGACATTTTGAACATAATATATTTCAGAATAAGAGTAACTTTCATGTATGTTGTCATAAATATCAGTAACAGGCTTAATGACTTAGAAAAATTAGACATTAAGATTGGGCATGTAGCTCAGTAGTAGAGTGCTTGCCTAGCATGTGTGTGATCGTTGGTTGGACTCCTGACACTACACAACAAAACAGAACTTCAGGTGTTAAATCATTGTGGACCATATGCTTGCCACATGATGCCCTGTGACGTGAAGTGTGTGTTTTTTGTTTGTTTGTTTGTTTGTTTTTACCGGGAATCAAACTCAGCACATTGCGCTTGCCAGGAAGTGTGCTTAATTGGTCATGCTATGCACAATTAGGAGCAGGGTGTTGTCCATATCTAAGTAGGAGCAGAGTATACAGGAGCTTCTCTCTTTGCCCTTACACTTCGTTTGCTTCTGTGTGCCTCCCTGTGATAATCATGATCAAGAAAACTGAAATGAATTCAAAGATGTGGAGGGTGTAAAAAACTTAACAACTGAGGATTGATCAAGTCTTGGGATCCTATTTAGTGTGTATGTTTCATAATATATTTAAAGGACATGTGTAACTAGCATAGCTATTATTGTTTCAAAGGTTACTGTATATCAAATTTATTCTTTATAGCTTTTTAGGTAGAATTAGTCCCAAGGAGTCAAATGGCTGTTCAATATGGAGAAGAACCTAACTAGTAGAATAGGTTACATTAAGAGAAAAGAAGATTTGATATTAACAGGGATATTCAATCCTAGGCTGGATGACACTTGATGAGCTATGATAAAATATATCAAGGATCTCAACTACATGGCCTGTAAAGTGCCTTTGAAACACAAGAATCCACAATATTAGACAAGAAACAAATGCATAACACAAATCGTGATTTAACAGCATCAGAATACTTACTTTTAAATCACAGTCTCAGAACTTAATGTCTCCTTCAACTGCTAAGCCGTTGTGAATTCCTTAAGAGCTATACATTCAAAATTGTGCTAGACTCAGATGCAGCAGAGTATGGAGGACACCAGAGACTGGACCACAATACAGATTTCTTTTCTGAGCCTTTTGAGCACAATGGCCGTCACTATTCTCTTTTGGTAAGTAAGGCTCTTAAGATACTTTCATTCTATTTTAATTTTAATTCTGTTTTAATCCCTTATTTTTGTAGTCATGTTTTTGTTCAAAGAAATATCTTTTCAAGTAGCGACATGAGAGAAAAGGACTAGGAAAAGGACACTACATTTGAAAACCAAATATCATATACCGTGCTGGAACAAATTGGATATTTGAAAAGGTAATAATAAAAGTTATCTGAGGACAACTGGAGAAGGAAATTTGAGTATTAATAGGAACAGAAATTATCTCTAAGGAAATGAGTTTTTTTTTCAGTTATATTTCTGTTCTTCCTACAATAATTTACTTCCTGTTCTTGCTTTCTTTGTAATAATTTACACTAAGTCTTCCTCATTAGTGACTATCTAATGAAAACACCTTAAATCAATAAAAAGTATTTTTTTTCTTTTCATGTAGTAAATTGAAGGCTAAGTTTAGTTTTAAATTTTGCTGGTTACATCATATTAGTGAGGGAAGCTGTTTATTATATAACCAATTTTTTACATTGTGGTTTTGACACAAATGGTACAATGTTGTTTTACACTACTATATTTCAATTCTGTTAAAGATACAGGATTCAACAATTTTTTTAGATTGGAGGAATTCTTCCTTTAATTTATGCTCTTATAGTACACTCAAGTCCACATCTGCATTACATTAATTCTCTTTTTTTCTTTTGCGGGCTGGTTAGATCTGCATTTCCAAACCTGCATTTCCTTTTTTTTTTTCTTTACATAAAGATGAACTTAACATTCATTACTCAGGAGGGAGTTATCTAACAAATATATGAATTTAGCATGGCTTTTGAAACTCTAAACTTGATAAATTAATTCACTTTTTAAAAATTTAGATATAAGTTAAGGATAAAAATATATATGATCCTCCTAGATCTTTTGTTTTCCTACATTTTGTCAACTCTTAAAGTGGTGCTAAACCTTCATTAGGTCAGTTGCTGTAGTATACACAGAATTGATGTACCATAAAATAAATAATAGTGGTACATTTCAAAGATTGTTTGGGTATAGGCTGTTAGGAAAGTTCAGTGACCATGCGAGACTTAGGTATTACATATGGGTTTGTGTTGATGATGACAATTTTATAGTTTTATAGTTATATACAGAGGTATATGCATATTAAGAGAGTGAGAAAGAACTCAAAGGTATTAAGACTCTTTCTTTAAAAAATATTGTTATAGTTTACCAGAACATTCAATTTTGAGATGTAAGATTGATAAGAAAAAAAGAAACCAGTTTCATTAGTCAATAAGAAAATTACCTTTAAACTCTGGAGTAAGCAAAAAGGTTAAAGACTCTTTAGCCCTTGAGAGATTAGGAAAAATGTTCAGCTCACTAAGAGAAATTATGGAGGATCAGCAACCGATTGCAATAAACCTGAACTTTAACCAACTGAACTAGACTGAAAGGGGCTTTAAAGGTTTATCCAAACTCTTATGTAGACAGCTCTCCTAATGTTCATGGAGTCCAAGGAATTTTGGTTATAGACAGGGTCCCAATATTATTATGAAAGATCACAAAATGTTACAGTACAGACCTGAGATATACTGCCCTGTCTGCCATTTACTGTATTTGAAAACTTGAGTTATATATCATTTGTGCGCCTCAGTTTCCCTCATATGTATAACTAAAATGAATCATAGCAGTCTCCCTACAGCAAGGGATTCTTAGAAAACATAAATTCAGGAACTCCAGAGGTGTAGTTGGTTAGTGCATGGTACTTATACAGAAAACATAAATTCAGAGACATGCCCAACTTTTGTGGAAATTGCAAAAGGTTACTGCATATGTGTTTACATATTATTATTGCCATGGCTATTTAATAATTGTTTAGATATTTTATACATGGCTAGATATTACATGCTTTGAGGCCACATGATTAAGAATACCTTCTCCCAAGTTCAGGGAAACTTTCATCTTAGATGAGGCTCACAGTTTTTGACAGAAAATAGCGTCCTTTTGATTTTGTGGTAGCAAAACTATTCTTCTATAATTAAAACAGTCAACTAACCAGTAGCAGCAGCAGTCAGATTATTCTCTAAGCACTAATTGAATTGATCTCACAAATATGGAATGTACAGCTCAAAATTAGCAGGTAGAATGAGGAATATCTCCTAAGTCTCAATGCAACGTAGAGGAATGCAGCACTGCAAGCATGTAAGAAACAGAAAAGAGCTTAACCACTGCTGGTAATAGAATTCTGATCCAGCTCAGCCAGAAAGGTAAGAGTCAGCCTCATCTTCCCAGAAGCAGCATCTTGTTTTTGATGACTGCAGGTGCATCAGGAATTGCTCATTTAAATAAGTCTGTAGGCCCCAGATGAAATGTTCACTGACTTTAATATCAGAAGAAGAGATCCCTAATGGACCAGTAAAATAGCGAAAATCCAAGAAAACAGATTTCATTTTTGCAAGAGTTTTCCTGCAAAGAGCCAAAGGGAGGAAAAAAAATCACATGAACAGGTAGCTATTACAGGAATGCCTTACTATAATGAAACTCCTTGTTAAATTGAATTGTTATATTTTAGAATCCAATCAGAGACTTGAGCATGACCCAAACTACTATTGGTCTCGTATCTCTACCAGTGAAATGCAGCCACCTCCCACACTCATAGAATAAAGGGAGAAAGGGAGGACAAAATAAAACTTTTACCTCTCCCATGAAATTTCTGCCCATCAGAACTAGTACACAGCATTTTCTAAAGTTTAATTTGCAAGCTCAATAATCCAAAGGATCTGCTGAATAAGTGTCAAATCTGTTTTCAAAGATAGCAACAAACAGCTCGAAGGAATCTTCAAATAGCCGTCTCTGCTGCAGCATCATCAGGTAGAGCCCGAGCATTGTCTCTGAGCTGCTTCAGTTGAAACCGTGAAGCCAGGGGATAACTGCACATGTACAACCACTGAAGCACTCTTGCTAAGGTTACGGGACCTCTCAGATGCCAAAAACTGGTAGGGCAGGACTTTTCCGTTTTGCTTTACTGACAGTTACTGGAAACTTCACTTTGGCATAATCATTTCTCTTTATTTGGTTCCCGCTATGAGAACCTACATGTTAATTTGTATGTTAATTTGTGCATATGGAGTGGGAAGGCTTCCTTGCTGTAGTTCAAATTCTATGACACAAATGAGAGACAAGAGATTATTTAGATTTAAATGAATTAGATTTCTTTACAGCAACTGAAGCAATTTCAATAATAAAAATATGAATAAAACAAAAGATTTAGCATTAGTTACTTTGCCAGTTAAACTATATATTCACATCTAAATTTGGGAATACAAAAGTAGACTTTTAGTTTAAATAGGGGATTTGCATAGTTGAATCTTTTATTGTCCTTTAATTTTAAGTTTAGAAAATACCATTTAGCCGTTGGGACATGTCTTTAATTCTAACCAAGTTACAGAAATGTTTAAATTTTACTTGAAAAATTCTTAATTCTTCAAATTTTCTCATGTTTCTAAATTAGATGAGATAATACACATTTCTACATAGAAATAATCATTAACATCACTTTCCCCTAATACAAAGTAATGAGAGTTATAATTGCTTTTTTCTACAAATTTTTTGTTACATAAAGCAGTATATGAAGAATAAAATTACTTCATGTCACTTTCATTTTTCAAATTAAGTTGTAAAAATTTTCTATATAGAGTGTTTGTAGATTTAAATTGACAAGCGTTTTCATACTACCATATTATATCTGAATGTACTATTACTAAATTTAACAGCATCTAAGAAAATTTAAAAATTAACCTTTGTAATATTAAGCCTTTCTTGTTTAAAAATTTCCGCTTTGCAAATGTTTGACACCTGTTTTCAAAAATTGTGTAAACAACTTTTACAACTCAATTATGACCCCAGAGAAAAATAACACTTTATGTGACTGACATACTAGAATAAATCTCTGTGTGATGAGTTAATTTTTAGCCATACTAAGGTTACTTTAGTAATTAAGATATTATAGTCAAAATAACTGAATGATTAGCATTTTTGACTCTTAGTAAATGAATTGGATTGTACTGCACTATTCCACCTCCCTCAGACAAGTTGATGATGAACATAGCTAAAAAAATGAAAACATAGCCGTATTGTTGCCTATGTATATAGTATGACCCTTGTTGCCAAATGTTTAGAGCAAGAGTAATAAATGTACAAAGTAGATATGTTTGTCAGCATGTATAATGTGTAGCATGATGCTAAATCATGTGTAACCTGCATGTCTAATAGCACTTGCTATGTGTGAGAAATTGAAATTGTAAATTGTTCTATGTAAATATATTTAAGCATTTATGTTTAAATCTAGTTATGTTTGTTTTTCTTACTAAATGAATCATTACTAGCTTTTGAATTAAAATTATAAAATGAGAGTATAAAGTCAAACTTAGCACTAAATTTAAGGGATCCCAAATGTTTCTGATTGTCTCCTCATAAGGATTAGCTCTGATTATCGTTAGTTTTTTAGTATAATTGATAGTCATTTCCTAACTACTAACAACATTGTTTATATACTAAGAACTCTAATAAAGAAGAAAACTCAAACTTCCAGTCATAGATAAGAAAAATCACTTGCTTGGGGAAATTCTTTCATGTTGCTTATGCCACAAAGACCTTAAAACAACATAAACACATTCTGGTAATTAACACTGCAGTGAAAAATATAATTACATACTATCCCTGTTAATGATATAATATAATAATCAACTGAAGGTTTTTTGAGCAGATAGTATTAAGAGGTCCCTAAGTGTGACTAGAATTGATATTATGAAACTCCTTATATAAAATCAGCCAGCATCATCATTTAGAGTTCTTGGAGCATTTTTAACCATTAAATGCCAAAAAGAAAATTTGGCATATGTATTGCAAATTTAAACTTCTACTGGCATTCTTTTCTTTTTAACAAGTAAATATGAGCTACCTAAAATATCAGAAGTTCCAACGAGATTAAGACTGCTTATAAATTATCAGTATAGTATATATTATTATGTTTCATTCATGAAATTATTATAGAGTTAGGGACCAGAGTAGATATCATAACTACAGAGGATCCAAATGCAGAATTGAGGGGGTTTTTCCTGATACGTCACTATACACACTCTGAAAGGGACCTGGCATTATTTGACGTACGTCTGATTAATGTATTTCATTGCAATTTTATCAGTAATCTAGACTTCTCAAGGTCTTTTCACCAGCATAATGGGACAATACCCTATCAGAGGAACCTTTTTAATGTAGAGGAAACTGAATTTTTTTGCACAGTTTCTGGTGTGAGAGAAATTTAGATTGATCTTCAGTTTTAAATTATGACAAAAACAGTCAATAATTCTGATTAGAACCCGTTATTTCACTAGTTAATTAAAGCCCAGTAACTGTGATCTTTACGCCTACATACATAGGCTAATCCCATGAATGAGTATATGAGAAACCCCTTTTGCAAGTCTGTTCTTTGTAAGGGTAGATCAGGCTTAATTTGGGTTCATTTTGATGACTTTGAGAAGAAATGAGATGGGTCAGACTGTTGTTTTCTTTCTCCTGCTTTGCCTTGCTTTTGCTCTCTGTTGCCTTTGTAGCTCAATTGTGGGAATATGCCGGCCTTTGGCTTGCATCTGCCTGCCTGTATTCTTAATATTCCTGCAATTTTTGTGGATACTTTCTACTTTGTTTTGTTGAAACAATCTCATACCTTCTCATACGGAGAAAACACTACACAGAAGAGATTGTATTAGGAATTAAATTCTGATGTGGTTGAAAAATTGTAAGGCATTAAAGCCAGGCATAGTGGTACATGCCTGTAAACCTGTAATCCCAGCACTCCGGGAGGGCTGAGACAGGAAGGATCCCCGCAAGTACAAGGCCAGCCTAGGCTACACAGCGAGAATTTGTCTCAAAAAAAACCAAAATCTCAAGTTCAATCCCAGCCTCGGTGACCCCTGTCTCTAAGTTGTAAGGCATTAAATACAATGTGCAAATTATGGGGAAACAGATTGTAGGATTAAAATACCTGATTTCTACCTACTTATTGATTATAAGGATGTAATATTTATCTTCTTGAAGATACTTGATTGCAAACCAGACTGTAAGTCATTGAGCTACACAGTGATTGTTAACATTTGTATATTATTTTCTCAAATGAATATTTTCTAAAGCAGTTACATTTCACTGAAGATTAAAACAACTATTCTCTACTTACTACATTCCATAAGTTTCTTAAAATACTACAATTTTAAAATTACCCTTAAGTTTTGGTGTTCAAAAGCAACCAGTTTATTAATGTATTTGATATATATATATATATGTTTTAAACATATATCTATATATGTATATATATATACATATATAGATATATGATATATATATAGATATATGATATATAGATATATATATATCTATATATATATGTTTTAAACATATATAAATATACATATATATAGGGAGAGAGACATACACATACCCATTTTTTTTCACATATCAATTTCTTCTGCTTCTTTTTTTTTTTTTTTCACTTGACCACTTCTTGCAGATACCTGAAGGGAAAGCATTTTGTTTATTTGTAAAGTTAAGATGCTTTGGATATGTAAGTGTCATTCACTGTTTTATAAATATATAAATAAAATCAGCTATTTTGTTTTTTCCTAAGCCTATGCCTGCTTTACATCCTTTATTCTGTTCTAAGCTATTTAAAAAATCTTTTTCTTTTAACCATCAGTCAAGCTTTTGCTTAAAAATAATTTGGTAAAATAATAATAAAGTCAGAAATGGAGATTTGCACAATAATAGCAACAATCTGTACTATTTTTACTACTGATTTTGATAACAGTTAAATATGTTATGACTAGAATAACACATAGGTAAGCTTCAAATTCACATCACCTAAATTTTATAAAAATTGTTTCAAATGTAAACACTTCAGAGAATATCTTTGAAATATGCACACATTGATTCATCATTATTCCTTTATTCATTATACATTGTTTTAGACATCACTGGCACCTGCTTTGTCCAATGACACTGGCTAGGTGTGAGAAATTGAAAGACATATGACCTTTGCCTTTGTAAATCTTGTAGACCATAGGAAGAACAAAATGGATACTATGCTCGAAAATGCAGTGAAAACCTATCGTTTCTGGATTGTCAAGGAAAGCTCCAAGGAGCTAGAATTTTTATTAGTACATGTTTGCAACACACAATACATACATTCATCATGCGTAATTTACTCATATATGTCCAGTCTTAATGCTTTTACTTCACCTCTCTCTCTATCCTTAGATATCCTACCTGCTTCAGAAAGGTTTTCCTGGGCTGGGGTTTAGCTCGGCTGCATAAGTGCCTGCCTAGCAAGTGTGAGGTCATGAGTTCGATCCCCGGCACCAAAAAAAAAGAGTATTCCTTCCATTTTCTTATTACTATATCTTTTATTTTGCTTTTTAAATTATTTACACTGTAGGTTTCTCATATAAGAGAAATCTCATATCTCATGCAATATTTAAACTGTTTTTGATTCATTTCACTTAGTATTATGGTCATAAGGTACATCAGTTTTCCTAAAAAGTATTCAAATGTATCCGTTTTAATGACTGGAGCTATGATTTTTGAAGATCAAAGTTACACAGAAACAAACCAAAGAGTTTTGGGGCAGAAAGCACATTATAAACAAAGATTCAGAAAAGAAGAGGTGGAAATCTTTAAGGAACTGAACAGTTCCAGTAGCTGAGACCCAGTAAATGAAGAGAGAAGATGCAAATGTGCAGATGAGCTGGAAGATCAGACCTTGGCCAGGTGGAGCTGAGTCAGCGCTGTGCAGGGCATGGAAAAGATGTGTGAACTAATTCATACAGAAGCAAGGTTTTTGGTTGGGTTAAATTAAAGAGGGGCTTAAAATCGAATTTGGATGCCTTATATCTCAATTTTTTTTTCTTAAAATGGAAAGAAAAACAGTGGTATTATAAGAATGTCTTGAGGCAAAGTTAAACTTCGTATGTTGCTGTTATCCACCTAAGTAGAGAAACATTGTGAACCCTAAAGCAGCCTTTTCACTGCCCTATGGTGCCTAAATATGGCCATGAGTCCCATTCATGTCACTCCTGTGTGATGTACATTTCTTTGTACATAGTATGGAGCCCTCTTGTGGCGAGTGCCTTAAAGTACTCCTACATCCCTGCCAGAACCGTTGGAAGTGTGAGCTGGAGCCTTTGAAGAGCTGGTAGAATTGTGGAAATAACAGTACCTTTAGTCAGATATGAGTCTGTGTCACGTCTGTGTTGTTTGACATAATGACAGCACGTTCAATATTTCTTTCAATTGCACTGACATGATTCTATTGACCTAGGTGTACATTCCAAGCCGAGTGGCCCTCATCCTTCAGAATGTGGACCTGCCAAACTGAAGAGATCCGATTTCAGCTCCACTACGTGAAGATATGTGTTTTTTTGTTTTTTTTTTTTTTGTTTTTGCTAGTTCTATTGTCACAGAGCTTATAATGTGTAGGTTTTTCAAAATACAGGTACCTAGACAAAATGTCAGATTGAAATTCAATATGATATAAGCAACTATATCAAGCTGTTCTTTAAGAAATAGAGAGTGGTATGTTTAAAATTTGGGGATCTGTATTTCCAAGTCATCTCAGCAGCTAGGATTTTCAAATAAAGTATAATGTATGTCTTAAGATCATTTTACTTTCCTAGGTAATCATTCAATCCCTTTAATTTCAAATTTGAATTATGTGTCGTATACAGTTATTTCTGTTGAATGTATACAGTATTTTTAAGGATGGATAGTTGATTACTTTATTTGTATCTATTTGTCTAAATTATGGGATACCAAGTTTTTTTGCTGGATCGCATTCAAATTGTGTTTAGAAATACTATAATAAATATACAGTAGAAATAATATAAAATTAAGAATTGTATCAAAGATAATGTAAAACTTATGCCTATGAGCTTAACTATATCTCATTTTGCATTAAGTGTTTATCTTATGATCTGTTCACCTACTATTTTGGTATATGGCAATATCTCAGTTTTCTGAAGACTTGGAGTGGTAATTGTAGCATATCTGAATGTGTCTTTTGCTTTTACTCAATTAAAAAAAATTGTAGAATTACCTTTACTGCTGTTTACTTTGCTGTCCTATTGTTGTGTGTTAAGAGATAACACTATTTCTCTATCAAGGATATTTTTAAATGACGAGAAGTTAGCATCCAGAATCCATTTTCTTTTCTTTTTGACCCTTTTGGCACTGTTAAGAGACCAGAGTAATGATGACTATATTTTCAATATATTGATGCACTTGGCTAAGATGTCCTTTTGATTTCACAATCTAAAGTTAGATTTAACCAATGTAATGTAAGTTACTTGCCCTTCTCAAGTACCCCCACACACAAACGTGCCCAGAAAAATAATACATCTGTGTTGCCCTATAGGTAGGAGTTCTAATAATGCAGGCAAAATATTGAGTCCAAAATAAAATGCAGGATTTTTTTTCTCTCTCATACTATGCAGTTTTTATAGCACATTCTACTGTTCTAGTATATTTCACTGTAAACTTTTGTTTTTATATAAGTGATACACAACAATTTTTTTCCTCTGATATGCTTATTACTAGCATCAGAGAAGTGAGTAATTCATCTTTGTTGACTTTTTAAGAGTATTTTTGCTGGATTAATTTTTATGTCTAGAAACACAGATGACTGCAGATTTGTATGAGTCATTTTCTAATATTAGTAAACAAGTGCTAACCATTGCTTTATTATCCAAAATGAGATTTACTCCAGTGCTGATAATGGTTGATATTTTAGTTTGATATTATCCTACTCAGAAGTAGGATTTTTTTAGTAGCCAAAAATGAAGTCGTAAATATTTTTCCTCCAATGTTTCCCACTTGATACTACTTGAATTCTGAGGGTCAATGCCTCTCATATTTTCTCTCCTATAAATTTGATATATCTCATTTTGCCTTGTTCTTTGCTGATGTATTCATCTGTAACATAAAATAAGGAATTTAGCCACCAAGTTCCTCAAGTTCAAAAAGTAACTAGTGGCAACAAACTGACTTTTCTCACAGACACTGTAAAGAATGCAAGTATTCTTTTTTCTCTGACTAAAGTACCCCCTCAGCAATAACAGTTCAACATTTGTCTCCTGTCAGACGTATAGCCATTGCTATGCGGGACCATACAGGAGGTTGCCTGTATAAGGAGCCTATTCTTCAAGTAATACACAAGACCGTGCAGAAAGATCTAGGGGAAAGCAATGAAGGGTAATGTGTTTTCCTCTCAAGTTCAGCTTTCAGCTTCAGAGCAAATATCTTTTCACTGTCTCTAGTCCTGCAGCCATTGACTTTGGCAGCGAAAGCAATGTAAAACAGCTTTGCTATTGCTCTTCCTGTTTAGAAGGTGTGGGAGCCGACATCCCTGATAGAAACCTAAATGGCGAAGCAGCATTCTGGCTGGCCTTGTGCCTTGCAGACGATTTCTTTTTACCTATTTTGAGTCATGCTCTGAACTTGGGTTCTTCAGAGTGGTAGAGTTCATTTGTCTATTGCTTATAAGGGATGAACACCAAGCTGTGAACTTTGCTATGTAAAATATTCTGATGAAAGAAAATAGAAATCTGAAGCAGAGCGATGTCATGTCCTTTATTCAGTGGAGCTCGTTTATCATTCACAATGTGTTGGAATTGAAATGTAGATAAATTTTCTCACTAAAGCCAGCCTTTAGGGGGAAAGGAATCAAATGAACTCCCTACTAATTTCTCTGCTCTATTATCCTATTAATGATGATTTGTAGAAAATCGCAGAGAAACATTCATACTTTCGGGCAAAAATTCTTAATTGGTATTGTGAAGAATTACGATACAGTAGCTGTAAGTATTTTTTGTCTCTGTAATGTAAAACTTTACATCTGGATTTGACTCTGGGTAAAAACTGTGCTGAGAAAGTAATGTTTATGTATATGAAAAAATTATTTGACATGCTAAGGGGCATGTCATTTGGAAGCTTACTTAATGACTTAATTTTTTTCCCATAATTTCTGTTGGATCAGAAGGTGTTGGCCCTTGTTATGTGGACTGTGGGCCATTTTAACTGAGAAGTGGGGTACAGTGGACAGAAAACCTGCATTCAAGTCGCAATCCTTTACTCCCAGTGCCTCACTTTAGTAAGCATTGATTGGCTTTTTGTTCCTATCCAGGTTAAAAGCCAATTAAAGGGAAAGAAGGTGGCCATTGCCGCTGATTCCGTCCTTGTCATTAGTTAACCAACAGCTGGACACATGGACAGTGAGTCAGTGATTGCAGGCTTCTTCTATATTTGTGGGGGGTTTTGTTTGTTTGTTGTTTGTTTGAGACAGGGTCTCACTATGCAGTTCAGGCTGGCCTCTAACTCACTTTGTAGCCCAGGCTGTTCTTGAACATGCAGTGATCCTCCTGTCTCAGCCTTCTGACTGCTGGGATTATAGGAATGTGCCACCATGCCCAGTACTCCTTCCATATTTGTTATCAGGGTTACAACTGTCGTCACCACCTATCTGTCACAGGATTTCTGCACTAAGTTATCTGCACTTTCAAATGAGGCGTGACCTGCTTTTTACAGGAGTTTTGCATTTCTTCAACCATTACAAACGAGGAAGATTTCCAGTCCTCCGCTGCTGCTTTTATTTGCTTATGTTACATTTTTCTCTAGCACATAAGGATGTCCCAGTACATTTCTTTCCCCCCGTGGTCAGTGTAGTGCCCCCTTAGCATTTTCAGCTATTGTATTACTTTGCACTGTATAACCCAGCCATGTGAATGTAAGTTCACAACCTCTTTGCAGTAAACAAAAGTACTAAGTGAAATAGCAACAGGGGCCCTCCAGTGAGGCACAGCAAACTAAATGTTGATCTTCATTTCTATCTTTCTTCCCCTTTACCCACAGCCAGAGGAGACCACTGGCAGAAGAACTAGATGACAGCAGAGTCTTGGAAATTATGAGAGAGAACTCACACTTAGAGAGTCGAGTGCATCATACTTTGACTTGAAAGGCCACTCTCATCTGAAACATATATTGTAATTAAATACACATTTGCATAACTAAATGTTAATTTCTTGAAGGGGGAAGGAATGCCAACCATTGATCTGAAATGTTGATAATTTTTTGGTATTTACAATAACACAAGGCAAAGCAGAAAATCAGCATCCCCCGAAAAAGCTATCATACCAAATTACTTTGCCACAAAGGTTATAAATTAAATAACAGAATAAGTTTCAAATTATTTATAAATACTTTTGTAAATTAAAACAGGAGAAAGCTGCAAATGTGTGGAAAAATTAATGCATATTTTCATAATGTATACATGAATATATACATGCACACATATAAAATTTGTAAATCAGCTGAATATACACAAAGTTCACAGATTCCAGCATTTATCTTGAATGAATAAATATATTGATCTTTGTATTGCTGATACTCAGGTTTATTTACCTGGTTTTGTTATAAACATCAATTCTAAATTTTATTTGGATTTAAAGAAATGTCCAACTCTGTGCAGGGAAATACAGTGTATGATTAAAACACAAGAATCTTTCCCTGTGTCTTTTTCTTTTCTTCTACAAAGAGGAGAGGGGAAATGAAGTTACCTTTTTACTTTCTTATGTCCTGGGATTCTTTTTTTTTTTTTTTTTTTCCAGCACCGGGAATTGAACTTGTGACCTCATGCTTGCCAGGCAAGTGCTTGTGCCACTGAACTAAATCTCCATCCCTCTGGGATTCTTTTTAACTGACCTTATAGTATCAGTTTCATTTACTCAAGTGCTATAAATGATGAAAAACACTGCACGTAATTCTATTACATGAATGCCCATTATATCATGAATTATTCATTAAAATTGTTCCTATGAGTTAGAGATCTTATGCACACATACACATGGTCTCTTCTTTCTTGAGAAAAGTGGGCATCACTTAGTGGGACTTTTTCAATTTAAAAAATTCAGAACATATAAATCTTTTCTAAACATTTAGTTTTAAAGACTGTATTGGCTACAAGGTATTGGGCGCTGTGTAGACTTTAGTCTGAATGCTATGCAAGCTCTACAAAATGATGGTTACTATTTCTTTTGCATCTAGGAATGTGATTATTCTAACTGTACTCTGCTATCTTTCATGCTGTTTGCACAAAAGATCATCAGAGATCTCTAGATAAAGGATTAAAAATTGGCTTTCCAAAGAATAACTGCCAAAAGTCTTTCTCCATTCTGTAGGTTGTCTCTCCACTTGTTTCCTTTGATGTGCAGAAGATTTGAACTTCATATAATCCCATTTGTTGATTTTCAGTACTATTTCTTGTGCCACCAGTTCAGAAAGTCCTTGCCTAGAAGACTAATGACTATAGTATACAAAGAACTCAAAAATTATACCCTCCAAAATAAAAGACCCAATCAAAAAGTGGGCAACCAAAATAGATACTTTTTAGTATAAGAGGTACAAATGGCCAATAAATACATGAACAGTTTTTCAACATTACTGATCATTAGAGAAATGCAAATTTAAATAACACTGAGACACCATTTTACTCCAGAAAGAATGGCCTTTATCAAGAAATCAAATATCAAATGCTGGTAAAAATATGGCGGAAAGGAGCTTTTCTACATTGTTGGTAGGAATGTGAGGTAACACAACCACTTCGGAAATCAAAACAGAGATTCCTCAAAAACTGACACTAGAAATTCCATTTGCCCCAACTATTCCCCTTCTGGGTGTTTTCTGAAGTCACCATATTACACTGATACATGCATATCCATGTTTATATGGCGCAATACCTAAATCTGGAAACAATCACTATGGCTATCAACAGATGATTGAAGTGAATTTGTTATTTATACACAAGGAAATACTACTACTCTGTCATAAAAAAATGATAAACTTGAGGCATTTGTAGGTACATGGATGCACCTTGAGACCATAATATTGAGTGAAATAAATCAGACAACACATAAGCTTAAATGAGAAACCCAAAATACACATAATGAACAAAATAAAACATAGGTAATAGGAATTAAGGAGATCTTCAAGAGTCGGAAGGAGCAGGGAGGAATGGGAGGGACAGAGTACCAAAAAATTAATAAATGTTACTTATATGTACCAGCTCCCCATGATAAATGTAATCATTGCTGCAAACTTAACTTTATAAATAAATATATAAATACATTAATAAATAAATAAATGGCTTTCTCCCTTGTATTGTTTATTCTCTTAATTGGATTTGGATGTCTTTGATGGAGCAAGAATGGAATTTGAACCCCAATTGTATGGTGCAGTCACTCATACTCTTGTTTAACACCAACTCATTCCTTGGAATTTGGCACAGAGCTTACACCAGGGAACATACGTTGTGTTTCTTCACTATTTTCTACTCTTATTCTCACTTTCTCCCTCTTTTCCTTGGTTATCTTGCCTCATCATATTTGGTGATATGACTCATCAGCAGCATAACCCTGTCATTTTCTTTATTGACACTGTCAGGAGAACTGAGAATTATTGTTTGTCTCTACCTTAGTCATCATTTGTAAAAAGTTTCTGAGCATGCTGCTTGTATCCTAATTCCTTTACTTAAATTCTTCATTCTACTCATTTTGAGGGAAAAAAATTGTAAGTCAGCTATAGAAAGACAAATACTTCATGATCTAAAAGGGACACACTTAGAAGCAGAAAGTAGAATGGTAATTTCTAGGAGCTGGGGTCCTTTTGGGGTGAGAGAGAGATACTGATCAAGGGATACAAAGTTTGGATTGGACAGGATGAATAAGTTCTGGAAAACTGTCATTGTTTGTTTGATTATTTGATCTTTTTTTTTTTTTTTGCCTAGATCTTCTAACCTGAACAACTATTTTTAAGATAACAATATGGAATGTGTTAACTAGTGTTGATTTCTTACTGTTGTTTTGTTTTGTTTTTTCTTTGAAATTCTGTGTTATTTCTATCCTTTTTTCAGTTTTACTTTTTAAAATAAAATAAAAAAAACTGTTCCATTGCATGGTGAAGATAGCTAATAACAATGCACTGTATACTTGAACATTAGAAGGGAGAGTATGAGTTGTGATAGAAACATAAAATAAATGTTTAAATTATTATGGTAGAAGGCATATTACTATTAATTCACCTCAAATACTCCTCCTCACTTTGAATACATTTAGGCATCGTTCTTTCCACATTCAGAAGCAGTTCTGAAAGTCCCATTTAGTAAGTGTATATAGTTATGCTATTGTGACTGCCTCAGTGTCCTGAATAAATTAAAGATGTTTATCTTTCCTGGTTGTTTTAACTTGGAGGAATAACATAAGTCTAACTGTGTCAGATCCCATGAAAAATGTGGAAGAGGGCAAACTGTAATGTTTTAAACTTGCCTTTCCATCAGACAGCACTTGGTAGCCAGAACAGCTAACAAGACTTGTGAAAGTGGACCTCCAGAACTCCTTCAGAAAGTAGTGAGAATGCTAAGTGTGTTCGAATCAGGGGGCAGTATTTCAAAGGTAATTAATGGCTATATGTCTTTTGCTGTAATATTTTTTTCAATTTCTCTGTACACCATAGATTTTGATCACCCCTTATAGATCCTAGAGATTCACCTCTTTAAATTTTTAAAGTGATAGATGTCATAAGTAAATTGATAAAATGCAATACTTTGCAATGAAGTTACTTGCTTTTTCAGTAAATAAATAATTTGAAAATAGACTGAAGAGACTTATCACTGTGCTAATATGTATAAGAGAAATAACCAAGTGAAATCACGTTTGGATTCAAATTTAAACCGAGACACTGTATAAAAGATACTTTTTAGATAATGTAAATGTGAATATGTGAAATGTGAATCTAGAAGATTTTAAAATGAAATTAGTTTCAGTTTTGAAATGTGATAATTGCATTACATGTTCTTAAAAATTGGCAGCCATGATTACAGTGCTTAGCTAGGAGAACCTAGGTTGAAATTAAAAGTAAATACAAGCTTCATGACTGGGCAAAACAAAAGTGTATTTTGATTCATATCACATTTCATTGTAGAAGAGAGAACACTCTCCATCTTGTTGTTGAGCTATCTCAAGTATATGGCTTCCAAAATTCTGAAGAAAAAAGAAGAAAACTGAAGAATTGCATGAAGCAAGTCGGATGATTGTGCTTTATCTACTTCCCAGTATCCTTTCTATCCCACCCTGTCAGCTCACTCACAGTGTCCCAATCTTAACTTTATTTTTTTTTATTTTATGGAAAAAGGTAAAACAAAATTTCATAACAAGATAATAGGAAAATAACAATAGTTATTACATTGCATATTATCTTTAAAGTACTTACTCGGTATGAAATACGTGCATAAAAAATTCTCCAATTGATATTAGCACAAAGCTTCCTTTTCTATAAGAGATGTTAATAGTATAACTACCTTGTGTTATTTCTATCTTTTCCCTTCCTTTCTTTCCCCTTTCCCCCATCCTAGTTCCTTTTTCCTTTTGAACAATTTCTCCCCATTTCACAATATCTATTGTACATTTTAGACCTTATTTACTCTTTCAGTTTCTCATACCAGAGAGACAATACAGTGTTTACACATGTGAGTCCCATTTGACTCAGATATTTCCCTTTTGGGTATCTTCCCATAAGAATTAAATACATCAGATCACAGAGATATATGTGCACCCATATTTATAGCAGCACAAATTGTAATAGCTAAATCATAGAAACAACTCAAATGCCCCTCAGTAGAGGAATGGATAAAAAAAGATGTGGTCTTTTTATACAATGGAGTTCTAAGACATAAAAGGATAAACTTGAGACTGCTGTAAATAAATGGATTCAACTTGAGACCATAATCATTAGTGAAATAAGATTCACATGTGTAAACATTGTATTGTCTTCAAGTGAGAAATCGAAAGAGTAAATAAAGTCTAAAATGCACAATTGATATTGTGAAGTGGGAAGAAATTGTTACAAGAAGGGAGAATAACTACAAATATGACTTCCTAGCTAAAGTAGTATAATTATCAATAATGATAGCATTGAGCACAATTTAGAAACTGACAAAGTGTGGTAACTATTAATTTCATACCTTATACCATAAGAGCAAAATCTACAATTATATAACAGAACCAACCGTAAATTTGGAGCTTGTATTCAAAGTGTTTCCCTTTGTTAAAGTGATTTTACCCTGTGGTGGGGAAGTTTAAGAAGGACAGTGGATAAAACAAAGATAACTGAAAAGAAAGTAGAAGCAAGTCTGGAAGACAAAGGATGATCACCCAAACTTTGGAAAACTAGGTAAGAGGGCAGAAGAAAAAGAATGCAGGAGTAAGCAAGGAATTATCTGAACGTGAACTCTGGTTTGGGGAATGAGATTATTTTTCTGTGACTGGAGTTCTCCCCAACTGTTTAGATAAGAGAAAAAAAGATAAGAGAAAGGTGGGGAGAAAAGAATAAGGGCGACCTCACCACCTGCTTCTTTTCCTGTGTGTCTTTGTCCCCAAGCACATAGCTAACCTACATCTGTTGGCTTGTATTGTTACTGTTGCTTAGAACTTTTCCACGCCGCTAGTCCCGCCTGTCCATCCTCTGCCTCCTATTTGGGACCCTACTGTATCGCTGTCTTTTCCTCTGGTCTCTGGACCTTCTCACGTGGTTCGCCTGGGTCACAGCTTCAGTGTTGATGGGAGGTTCCCCAAATCTTAACTGTAGATGAGGATGGGTCACTGTGTGAGGAAGGAGAAAAGTATAGTAAAATCGTAGCATTCCATCAGCCTTGTCAGCTTGTTCAGAGAACCTTGCACACTTCATTCCCCTTTTACTGACTCATGATGCAAATTAAATATTAAAGACCTTGAGAATTTCAATAACTAGGTAGCTGATGTAAGATTGTTTAACTTGGTATTTTCTAAATTTGTATGACATTGTTTATTTCAGTCCTTGTTCATGGGAACATTGATAATGCCTTGAAAAAAACACTTTTATTAAAGTTTGTGTATATGAACTTGAAGACACACCCATCTGTCTTTCTTTTCTTTCTTCCTTTCTTCCTTTCTTTTTTTCTTTTTAATTTTCTTTCTTTCTTTCTTTCTTTTTTTTAAAATGCTTCCATGACTGAAAACTCTCTTCAAACTCGTATGTATATTTTGTGTGTGTGTGTGTTTAGCTTCAAGGTCACTTTTTCTACGAGTCAAGATTTCTAGGAATATGGTGGTCTCACGTAAAACCAACCACGAACCATCAGTGAACAATTTTATTTCCCTAAGTATAGAATTCTCTTGATAGGTATTAGATCGGATGCCTACATGGAATGAGTTTACCTAAATTACAAGAAACCTTAGAATGACATTAATGGCCCACTTCTAGGAAGATGGTACAATATCGTGGTATACATTTTATTTAGTTATCTAATTGCTGACTTAATCTGATTTTCCTTTGCTGTATTACTGTTACATATACATTTGAAGTTTCATTTTATATCAATTATTATAGTATATGCATATTTATAAACTATGTAAATCTTTTATGGACCAAAGCAATAAATAGATGAGAGAGAGAGAGAGGAGATACATTTTTAAAATACGCCTTTGGTTGCATTGATGGCATAGCTGGAAGCTATGTGTTTCTGTATTTTATGACTGGTTGCTCTAAGTTATGACTAACCTAGAGTTAATGAGAAGTAAAGAAATTTCCTTTGATATTTCATTATTTTTTGTCCAATGTTGTGAAAACAGGATGTTGAATCTCATTATAATTCATAAAATATTTGAAAAACTGATGACTTTTCTATATGTGGCAGAACCAATAAATGCTTGCATGTACTTTCTCATACTTCTTTTATACACCTATATCATTAAAGATTTATTGTATATTGGAAATTTAAATGTAATTTAAAAGTTGAGGTAAACTCATTTTTTAATCTAAAAGTTAGACTTATAAAAACATTGAAGTTAGTCAAAGAAATGAAGTTAGTAATATTCAATTTTAGTTCTGTTTTAATGGAGCATTCCCAAAGAAAAAACATCCCCTCTCCCTTGAGCAGTCATCCCTATTATTTCTCATAATACTATTACTACTATAGCATGGGCCCTTTCTTAACATTCTGCGTGGCAGGCCAAATGTCAGTTCAAAATAGTATTGCTATTCATTCATCATTATTCCTTTATGTATTAAGATCCTTCTGAAGTGCTAGGAATTTTGCAAGAGAAATAAGTGTAGAATTTCTTAACCACTGGCTGACTATAGTTGCAGAGAAGCAAATAGATTTGTTACACTGGCAGCCTACAAATTATGTATTCAACATCCATTCCTCTATCTCCCACAATAATGATCTATTATACAGGTGTCCAAAACATGTTTGCAGCCATGTGGATAAATTTTAAGCAAGGAAGGAAGTTTGGTAGAACTTCCAGGTTAACTTCTTAAAAGGAAAACTGTGTGCATTTATTAATTAAAAAACAAAGAACAACAACAACAAAACTGACTTCCTCTCATTTATCTTGAATATGGATTAAATGCCTAGATATTTATGTTAGTCTTAGCTATGAGACAGCATTATATTATTGATGGCAGATGGAAAAAATAAAATCTTAGACTTTTGACATTAAACATATCATGATTATAAAGCCTTTGTTCTGGATTTATTTTATATAAAAGTAAAATAATTTCTTTTATATTTACTAATATATTTACAGTTTTTTGTTATGTTAAATCTAATCCTCTGTGATTCACTTATCAATGAAACTAAATGATCCCAATTTATGAATAAATGAAGTAGGCTTTGAATACCTTATATCCATATAAATAAGTAAATAGGGCCATAGACATTAATGAAGAAAACAGACCAGTATATTTGAAGTAGGAAATTACATTGAATGGGCTCTAAATATACCTTAATTCATCCAACATGATCCATAGTTGCTAAACCACAGAGTCTATGAAAAAGAAAAAAGGAATAGGGTGGAATGATGTCATAACCAGATTATAGTCTTCAGTGTCTAAAGAATGAATTCTGTTTCTTATAAATTCTATAACTACCACTAATTATTTACGAAGTAAGAGAAAAATAATATGTAGGACCAAATGGACCTTAAATTCTCCTAAGGCAGTGATTTTCAAAAATGCTATGAGAGTTACTTGATGGGCAGTGCAGAAGTGGAATTTGGGGAAGCCAATTCAGGAAAGGTTCTCAGCACTGAGAGAATTCATTCAGAGCAACTCTACTTTTATCTGTTCATTAATCTATGTAGCACTTTTTTGAAAACCTGTTCCAAAGGTAGCAACTTTAGAAATCTACTAGTTTACACAAAACTTGTTTTATTGAATTTATGGAAAATATTTGACTCAAAAGAGAGTTTTGTCCACTGTGAATTAGGATTTGGCCCCAGTCTGTAGAATATTAGCCAGCTTCCTCCATTGGGTTATGGATATATCTTAACTGTGCTTCCAGATAATCTGAAATGTACTTCAAAGGTGACTGGGCTGAAGACTGGACCACTAGTTACAAAATGTACTTCATTTGTTACTCAGAGAGGTGACAGCCTCAGACCAGAGCAGAATCAACAGAACTACATGAATGTATATCGGTCACCCCATGAGTACTATGCCTCTTTCAGCAGTAGTGCAAACATATCTCTGCTTTTAATTCTCTGTGTTAAAAATGCTCAGAATGGCATCTTTCTTTTTTTTTTTCTAATTGCCTCCTGACTTTTACATAGACACACACACAGAGTCAATGCACTACATTTTACTAAAGAGAACTATTGAGCTCGGACATTTAATTTACCTTGTAATTGTGCAACTTGCAGCCTCAAACTCTGGGTCTAGTTTTTTGATACTTCAGTCTTGAGGCTATAAAAAATAAAATATTCTTTCAATTCAGTTATTAGCATTCTAGTTTTCTCATTATGCCTCAAGCTGAGAGCTAAAATCCTGAGCATTTTATGCAATTTTAGTATCGGCCTATTCCTGCACAGCCCTGTGCTTATCACTTTTTTGTCATTCTTTTCCAAGAGTCACTAGGAATCTGTATTTGCTCCCCTTAGGCTTTATATGCACATAGGTATAAGTGATAAAGTAAGTAAATGTTGATCACTGCGTCTCATGGACAACAGTTTTATTTCCCACCAAAGACATTAAGGCCTTCAGCTTCCACCAGGTGAGAGAACCAAGAAAAGTTTCATCTGTAGGTGGTCCTTTCCGTACAAAATACTTCTGGTGCCAAACATTCTGCCAGGCGTCGGCAGTTACGAAAACAGACATCGCTAGAGATATTGTAAGCACAAGGTGATCAATTATCGTGACCTGGAGACGCATGTTCGATGGGCTGGTTAAGAAAGGTCAGAAAGTTACTTTTGGCTTTCAGAAATGCTAGAATTACAAAAAAAGTCATTACTAATAAACTTAGCTCTCTGCAGTACCAGTCAGTGATTCTCAGGAGGATGCGCAGACATTGCTGGAAGCTGCTGTTGATTATCACAGCTGCCTACGGCACTGAAGTGGGTAATTCTCAGGAGGATGCCTGAAAGCCACTGGCAAAACTCCCTTTTTGCCATCTGCTGATGCCCTTACACTAAGCAGCGTAAGGAAGTTGCTGAAGAAGACACCCAACAGTCAGCACAAGACACGTGGGAAAGATTGCTGAAACTGAATTGATACTGATATTGCAACCGTTCTTCACTTCGCAAAGTAATGAAGAAGCAAAAAGAAATGACTGTGCAAGCTAAAACCGCGCAAAACAATTTCAATAATCAAGAAAATTTATAATTGTTTTACAACCATTAAAAATTTTCATAAATTATTAGTAACCCTCTTATTTTTAGTTATACTACTGTATGGAAAAGAAAAATAACAAATCTAATTTTTAGTTATACTAGTATAAGGAAAAGAAAAATAACAAGACTAGTATTTGTGCACAGTACACTAATTTAAAACATCAGGAGCTGACAACCCATTTTTTAAATAAAATACAAAAAAAAAAATAAAACATGCAAAGAGTAGTTTGAACAGTACTTGGCTTCTCAGCACATAACATACTGTATGGAGACATTATCTTTTATATATCTTTTTGAATTGCATAGCTATTCACCAGCTTCCAACATTTTAGACTTTAAACTTTTAGTGCCATGAGTTATGTCTGAAAATTCCCTTTTTGTGACATTCTTTGTCCACCCACTCCTCTGGCACAATATCATCCTTTTCATTATAAACACTTTCTTCATTTAATCACGAAGTCTACTTGAGTAAACTAGTGAAAATTCTACCCATATAACCAGATGCTCTCCAATGTGTGTGTATTAGTAATATCCCTGTGGTCAGTTGTTTTCTCCATAATGCCATTTGTATTTTATTTGAATTACCACTTCAGCATTATCATTTAGCATTTTTCATTGCTGAGATTTGAAAGGAGTTCTTTGGAACTGGCATTACGTAACTAAAATATGAGGACTGTGCATATAGGAAACTTCAGAAGAAAAGACCACATGGTTTAGTTATCAGAGTCCTCTAATTGGTGTAGAGTGAGAGTTGACAGAGTAACAAAATCAACGTTAATTTAAAAAACATAAATATGGAAAATCCAATGCCAATACATAAAAGCAAGTGGTGGAGAAATTGAGGAAAACTGAGGAGAAAAATTTTGACCTCTTGAATTTTAGGTTCATAAGCCTAATCCAATTGAAAATGTCCACCAGGCTGTTAAAATTCCAATCTGTATCCCAGGAGATTTGGGAATCATAAATATCAAAGGTGGCAAATAACGTGAGCATGTAAAGTTACTGAACTTAAACTCTCAAGAACTTTCATGGATTTGATGTGTGGAAAATAACAATTCTTGGGAACTTTAGATTGTCACATGAAAGATAGAGAAACCTATAAATTCAAAAAGGTACAACAAAACAAGGCAAACTATAATCAATGACAAGCAATGTTAAGAAATATTGTGAAAGATAAGTGATAAATAAAAAGCCACTAGATTTCCAATTTAGAAAATCAATGGTAAGTCTATAATAGAAAACTGTCGATAAAATGTTGCCAGGTAAGAAAAAAAGATCAGAAAGATTTGAGAATTGGTGGCCAGTGGACTCTTTTTGAGATTTACTAACGAAAAGAGAACTTTATAAAATACAGTGAGAAAAATTTTAATTCTTTTTCATAGCAGGAAGTCTGTTAGTATAGAGACAAGAATTGAAAATGCAAGTTCAAAACAGATGGAAAAGGTTGGAATTGATAGATTTAATATGACTCCTATAGGAGTAAGGGTTTTTCTTGTCACTAGAAAAGAAAGAGGAGGTGACAAGATTTTTAGGGAAAGAACAGGGTATCTGGTGGAATCTTTAGTAGCATCTATCTTCACCTCAAAAAGGAATGGGGGTCACTCAACTGAAAGAGTGAATGTCAATTTGAGAATTTGTGAAAAACTGAGAATGGATTATAGTGTTCATCATAGATGTCTATAAAACACATTTAAAAATTATTAGTTGTGTCACTGTATCTCATAAGTTACAACACAGGGATTGAACCATGGAAAATGAAATTTTTATGTTTTTAATATTCTCAGTTTTCAACTACCTGAGAATAGATATACAAGAAATGAATGTTCATATTTCTTTCCTTTGAATTTTTTATTTGTTATTACTAGAGTTTTTAGTATACATTGTTTACATTCTGGTGGGGCATTGGTGCATATACGGAGCATATCTTAATTATTTTATTTTTTCATCCCTTTCCCTTCTATTCTCCTTCCTCCTTCCATTTCTTGATCCCCTTCACACTTGAGGAAGAATTATCTGCCTATTTCCTGTTATGTAACTTTATTTTATCTTTATTTATATTTCTCATATAAGAGAAACTATGTGATATTTAAGCTTCTGTGTCTGATTTATTTTGCACAACATATGCTCTAAAGGTACATCTGTTTTCCTACAAATGACTCAAGTATATCTTTATGACGGAATAAGATCTCCATTGCATGTAAATACAGCAATTTCTTTATACACCTGTTGATGAGAGGTAAGCTGCTTCTAAAATTTAACTCTTATGGATTGTCCTGCTACAAACATGGATATTCATCTATCACTGTAATATGTTTTTAGCTCTTTGGGGAAGATATCTAGAAGGGTAATAGGGTAAAATGGAATTTTTTTTGCTTGTTTTTAAGGAATCTCCATATTGATTTCTATAGTGGTTGTACTAGTTTACATTTCCAGCAAAAATGTTGAAGTGTTCCCTTTCCCCCTAATCCTCACCAGCATTTGTTATTATCAGATTTCTTATGATGGCCATTATTTCTGTAGTGAGGTGAAATCTCAATGTTGTTTTAATTTACATTTCTCTAATGGCGTGCAACATTTCTGTAAACATTTCTTAATGTATCTATTGTATTAATGTATATGTATTTCTTCTGAGAAATGTCTATTCATTTCACTTGGCTATTTCTTTTATTTTGGGGGAATCTAATATTTTGAGTTCTTCACATATTCTAGATACTAGTTCTCTGTCTGAGAAATAGCTGGAAAAAATATATCCTATCCTGTATATTGTCATTTCATTCTGTTGGTTGTTCCTTGTGCTGTGCAGAAGCTTTTTAATTTGATATGATCCCATTTATTGGTTTCTTATACTATTTCCTGCACTATGGGAGTTCTGTTCTGGAAGTCCTTGCCTTTGCCCATGAATTCAAGAGTTTCTACTATTTTATTTTCAGGAAATTAAGTGCTTATATTTATTATTTGGCTCTTTAATTCACTTTGATTTAATTTAGTACATTGTGAGAGACATGGGGTCTAAATTCAATCTTGTGCATTGGATAGCCAGTTTTACCAGCACCATTTAGTAAAGAGTCTTTCACCTAGTGTATATTTTAGGCTCCTTTGCCAAAAATCAAATAGGTGCATATGCTTGGATTTGTTTCTTCATCCTGTATTCTGTTCCACTGATGCACATGTCTGTCTCCAGTCATGTTATTTTTATCACCATAGCTTTATAATATAATTTCAGACCTGGAGTTATGATGCTTCTTGCTCTCCTTTTGCTGCCCAAGATTGCTTTTGTATTTTGGTTCTCTTCTGCTTCCTCTTGAATTTTAGGATTGTTTTCTACAGTTCTGTGAAGAATGCTGTTGGTATTTTTTGGAATTGTGTTAAATCTGTATATCAATTTTGAGAATATGGTCATTTTGCCTATGTAAGTTCTTATTATTCAGGAATGGGGTTATCAATCTATTTTCTGATGTCCTCATTGATCTTCTATTTCAAAATACTGTAGTTTTTGCTGTAGAGATCTTTAATTGCCTTATTTCTTAAGTATTTAATTTTTCTTGATACTATTATGAATGGTGTTATTTTCCTAATCTTTCTTTCAGTGAGTTCATTATTGGTATACAGGAACACTATTGATTTTTTTTCTTTTTTTGGTACCAGGAATCAAACTCACAATCTTATATTTGCCAGGCAAACACTGTGCTGCTGAGCTATATTCCCGGCCCAACACTATTGATTTTTGTGTGTTGATTTTGTATCTTATTGCATTGCCAAATTTGGTTTCTATTTCTAGGAGTCTATTGCTGTATTTTGGAGGGTCTTCTGTGTAGTGAGTGATCATATTTCTAGAAGGATAGTAATGTATCAGAAGGTAATGACCTTTCAGTATTAGAAAAGTTACTATCAAAAAGAATGTCTGATAATAGTTAAAATAACATTAAGAGAATTAAGAACATATGCTGACTGTCAGACAGGGTGATTACAAACAAGTTTATTGAGTAGTAAGCAATTTTTTGTTCTACCCACCCTAAAATTTTCCATGACAGGTGTTCAATGAAAGAGTTATCAGTGTCAAACATTTTACCTTTGAAGTTCAAATACATAATTGTATTCCTATGCCTCTGGGATACCTCTTTAGCTCTACATGTGTTTATCTGTTTCAGAGCACTATGTAGGCCTGTGGGATCATTAGCTTTAATGGAGGGAGGTTTCTTGGACTCATTTTGGACAATATTATTCAATGGAATTTAGTTTTTTATTCTATCAAATTGATTTTCAGAATGAGGGAGGGAAGGGAAGAGAGAGAAAGAAGAAGGAGGAAGAAGAAGAGGAAGAGGAGAAAGAAAAAGAAGAAGAAGAAGGAGGAGAAAGAGGAGAAGACAAGAAAGAAGAGGAGAAAGAAGAAGGAAAGAAAGGAGGAGAAAGAGGGAGAGGAGAAAGAGGAAGAAAGAAAAAAGAAGAGAGAAGGAGGAGAGGAAGATAAGGGGGAGGGTAGGAGAAGAGGGAAGGAAAGAGAAATGAAGAGGAAGAATAGTTGGAGATGGAGAAGGTATCATGGCTAAGGAGGAGGAAATTGAAAGGGTGATAAAGGAATTAAAAATTATCAAGATATGTTATATGTATGCACTAATTCAGCAAAATGAACATCACTATTCTGCACTACAAACATGATCTAAAAAAGAAAGTAAAATCTAAATCTAATAGCTTGGTGCCTTTGCAAGTTTTCCTCCTTTTACTTAATTACTTCCATATGGACAGATGACTCTTGATAAACCATGAACTGGTTATGAGTCATTCATACCTGGTAATTTTGTAAATTTAGTATGGCTGCACATAGATTCTACAAAATAAACTGCAACTCCTCTTTTGGAACCACCCGGTTGAAAAAAAAGTTAGATTAAAAGAAGAAATTTAACTTGATTTAACTTTTGAGTTAAGACACAGAGCAATTAGTTCTTTAAACATAAAATTATAAGGACTGAGGATTTAGCTCAGCAGCCTAACCACCTGCCTGGCAAGTGCGAGGTTGTGAGTTCAATCCCCGGTGCCGCAAAAAATAAATAAAACAAAAAACATAAAATTATAGTACTAAACTGGGTATTGACCAAATAAATTTTTATATAACAGAATTCAACATTAAAATTAATAACTAAAACCTTAATGTGTCCAAGGAAGGCATAAAGTCACAGTCAATCTAAAGGGTGAGTATAGTTGCTGAAATTGTTATAATAGTAACATTTTTATTCACTATTCTCAGTTTCCAGAATAGAATCTAGGCTTATGGGTGGAGAATTCTATCCATTGGGCAGTGAAGCAGCAATGGAAAAAAGAAAAGAAGGGTGTTCTGAGGCAGCAGACCCAGAAACTTGGCAAAAAAAGAAATGGCTTAAATGAAGGGAAACCAAGAAATGTTTATATGAATATGCACATGGAACACATATGCTTAAGTATAGCTCTAACTACAGGGCTCTACAGTGATTCACAGCTACTCAAACATTTGGCTAAAAAGTGCTTTGGATGTGGCAGTTGCTAGCTATGTGTTGAATAAAGCTACAAGAAAAGAGTACTTGCTATGTGATTATTTTTAATTCCCAAAGAATATATTTAGATGACACAGCTAATAAGCTGGTAAAGAAACCTCAGGAAGGCGATTGTTTTACTACAGTGATGGACCAGTAGTATTTAAATTTTAACACTCTTCTCATTTAATTTCCACATTTCCCTAATTTCAAAACTTTTCTTTGCTCTGCCCGTCCCCTTTATGTTTGTTATTTCCTTTGCAGACCTCAGATTTTAAGCCCTCCTGTGCTAAAACTCTTCTTCCTCCAAATCTACTTTAAATTTCCTTAAAGGAGGTAAGGCAGGAAAAACATCTAGGACATTAAGTATAAATGGAGGTTTTAATACAATAGTTGAAATGAATTTTATCTCTTGATTCCCAGATTCCCTGTCCCTGATCTCAGTACCTAGCATTTCCCAATTACGACCTTTAAAGTTCTTTCATTGTTATGAACATTTCACCTATACATTGTTTCCCTAACCACACTACTGTGCAATCCTAAAGCTCAATTCTTTATATTTCATGCCTTGCTTTTTTCATTGCACAGTGTATTGTAGAAATGGTTATACATAGAATATTCTCAGTTAATTTTTATGTGAACAATCTTTACCATAAAAGTTTAACAATGTATATCATTTATCCCTCAGTATTTTGTCTTCTAATTTTATATAAAGTTCATACAGTACAGTTCACTGAATCCAACATACTAAAATTATAATGTAATTTTTTTATGTTATAACTTACAGTAGAAGAGCAGATTAGATTTAGCTATTTTATTTTGCAGTTTAGGAATCAAGAATGTCAGATGATTTCAACTTACTAAAGACAATGAAAGAAAGCAATTGTAACAACCAGGGCAAAAACCACATAAATCTTCAGCAGAACTGACTTCTACCCTAAAACATGCTGCCTGATTTTCCTTCCCCTAACTGTAGAAATTGGGTTTGTTCAGATTTTCTACCATACAAGTTTGAGGCATAGGAATAATTTCATTACTTCGGAACCTAAGTCACTTTCACACTTAATTCTTCATAAAAGTGTTTTCCAGGGTATGAAAAGAATTAGAATTTCTTATGTTTGGACTGTCTTATAGTAAAGAGGTGGAAAATAGAATTAACTGCAACGAAATGGTGTGTTATGCATCACTTTAGAAATTATTCTTTTTTATTTCTTTTATTGAGCTACAGTTTCCCCTCATGATTGACCTTCAGATGATTCTGAATATTACTTTCTGTCACAGAACTTAGTAGACTAGTGTCTGGCCTTCTAGGGTTATAAAACTAGAAATTGACTTTCCTAATGCTTAAGGCTAAGGTCACTGAGGTCTTTTAATGGAGGCTTACAAAATGAACAGTCAAAATTTGCCATCTTCAAGTTAACATCCACCTGTAATCAAAGTCCATTTGTGCTCTGGCCTTGATAATTTTAGTGATGGCTTATTATGAGCTGATTTTAGCATGCATCTGTACTCTATAAAAGCAGTACCATTGAAAAATTGAGCAACATAAGAAATATAGAGTCCATTTTTGATGAAGTTCCTTGAAATATATCAAGTCAATCGTTCAATAAATGTTATATTTTAATGGCACACTGACAACTATTACAACATCACCACTATTGTGTTCTTAAGCAGAATGACTGTAAGCAGCAAGTATATCAGATGGTATTTTCTCCCATATACTTAGAAATCTATCTAAGAGACAAAAGAAGCAAATGGTGTTAAGTATAAAATTTAGAGAAGGCAGAGGTCATGGTAAGTGGGAATATTTCAAATGATTATTTTTCTGACACACAATTATTATTTGGTAGCAAAATGAGCCAAAATATAGATTCACAGAAGGTAAAATGAATTATCAACTAAATCAGGGGAAACAGCATAAAGTAAGATACAACTGCAGATGTGGGCATTGTATGTCGGGGGTCAGAGAGACCACGTGTGGTGGGATGTGGTGGTGAGGGACAAAGGCTAGAGACACAGATTTATCAATACTTCTCAGATCTGAACAGTGAGCCCCATGGAGAATAAATACTGTGCAGTTTTCTGAGTGATGGAATTAGAAAATAATATCATTCTTCTGCAAAGATTAAACATATCTATGCATTAATATGATTGAAAGCAAGTAGAAGTGAGAATTGGAGATATTTCCAGATTTCCGACTGAACTAATGCTGAGAAAGAAAAAAGGATGGCGAAGAAAGTATAAATACAAGACATTTCAAAAGAAGACATGTTCAAGGCATACCATTTAGCTACATAAAATGGAAGTGAAAACACAGTCAGCAATATGCCAACCTTACAAATGACCAAATATCTCTAATGAGTAATAAAATGCTCAGCATGTTTTCTTAGCTCTGCCACCTTGACGTTCAATGAATTTATTCATTAAAAGGCAATGTATCAATGTCAAACTAGTGTGTAGGAGGCCAGCAAATAACAGGGAAGTAGCCTCACCCCACACTGCTCTCAGACATAGCAACACACTCCCTATTACATTGTACAGGATGCCCCTGGTGACCGCAAAACAGTTGATTCATTTTCGTTGTGCTATGAAGTATTTCAGTTTTCAACACTTATTCAGTTATTCACGTACAAAATCCCTTTATGAGCTTCATGCCATATTTTATCTCTCCTGACATCTGTCATTCTCCAATTTGTTCGACTCAGAAAAGTTTGCAGCATTGATTCCTAAGTCATTGCTTCTTCTATACATCATGATCAGACAAAAGGAACTTAGGGTCCTCTGAAAGCTGAAATCCAGTGTTTAGTTATAAAACCACAATCTCTCATTCTTTTCATCTCCATCATATCTGTAGTCCTCCTGGTGTCCATAATTTCTCAGTAACTACCAACTACTTCCTTCTTCACTAGAGACACTTCATAAACAACTGATGTCCTCAACTGCCTTGCAAATCTCCCCTTGTATCAACAAAACAAGGTTACAATCCTGAATATATGCCATCATCTACCATTTCCCTTTACCTATTTAAGATATACTCTAAGAATAGCCATGATTTTTAACCATAGTGGGTTCCTCAAATCTACTTTCAGTATGTCTACCTTATGTCTGAAAACAAATGTCAGACTCCTACTTGGTTAAATACCTATTATTAATTACTGCAAGTTCTATATATATTCATGTTTCTTTCCACTGAATTATGAAGGGTTAAATCTAATTGCTTACTTAACTAAAAAGCAATTCTCACACTCTACTCACTTCCAGTTTCCTCTTAACGTCTTTTACTTCTCATTTCTTAATCGGTGAACCTCTGCTCCACCCTTATGCAACATATGAACATTTTCTCCTAGATTAATAGTGTCTAGAAGTTTCCAATTAAAGTATTGTAGTCCAAGAATTAGGAAGGTATTTAGGACTTGAAAACTTTGCTACCCTGTTTAAGTAAATATTAAATAAATTTTAAAAATAAAGATAAATGTTTAAAAAAGGATAAATGTTAAGCCGTATGTGTGTATGTATGTGTGGGTTATACATGTTTGATAATAAAGGAACTTTAAATTGATTGTAATATCATATTTACATACTTCTCTATCATCCTGGGTGTTGCAATCTTTTTTTTTTTTTACCTAAAACAGCAAAAGTCCAACATGATTCCTTCGTTTTCTCATCAGAAGGGATTAGCATTACAAGTTTTCTTGACCTGAAAAATAACCTTTAGCTGGCAAACTCATGTAAGAAAATGAAAAACAGTGATGTTTCTATTCTTACCCATTTCTTCTAGTTTCTTCTAGTGTAAAAATATTTCAACCTTCATAAAACTATTGTTTCATATCTGCATATGTTAAGGAAAGCTTTAAATAATTAAGACACTTTCCTGATGTGTGCTTACATATAAATTTGAAATTTAAGGCTAAGCAATAAAGTATTCTCTTTGAATTAAAGTGAACTGGCTGAAATGATTCATTAAGCCCTTAAAAATAATTCAAGCTATAAGAATATCTACTAATGAATATTTCCTAGATAGCTTGCAAATTAAGTTGGAAAATCTACCAAGACATAACTATCCATCAATATAGGAGTTCTGATCAATCATATAGAGTGGAGATTTCACTGCAAAAGTTCATTAACATGAAATTTGCCTTGTTGTATAAGTTTTGGGTATATAATTGGAAAGCTCATAAAACCACTGACTTTGACATACAGGAGTTTTTCATTTTCCTAAGTGTACAGTTGAATTTCCAAAGGCAGAATTTTCTCAGAGCAAAGTGTTACCACAGACAGCAAAGAGAAAATAGAGTTTGGAATGTCTTTTATGGAAATACCAAAACCTTTCCTTCCCCTTGTTCCTGACTTAATATTAGGCTCATATGTGGTTCAAAGAACAATTTAGTATTTCAAGAATTATTATTTATTCTCTGAGTGCAGATTTTAAAAATGAGAGGCATGTTTATTGCATAGGTATAAATTATTCACTCAAATTAAGCTACAATGTTTACTAATCTGGAGTTATTGGCCGTTACAGTTGATATAGAATTTATGATTTCTTAGTTAAAAAGTTAGGTGATGTACAGAGAAATGGGCAATGTGAGTTCCTAAATGAATGTATTTAAATTGGGAATAAAACAGATTTTTACCTTTTAGGAAAAAAGAAATGTTAACTGAATGCAGATGTTTTGATGTTTTACCTGAACACTGGCTAGGTATTATCATGGCCATTTTGTAATGCAAATGATTGATGCTCAGGCATCTGTCCAAAATTTCTGTCATGAGTAAGCAGGAAGAATAGATTTTGAAATTCATGTTTGACTGAAAACAAAGGCTACATATCTTCCACTATAGATTTCCATTACAACTACTACTTTTCTGTTATATTTTCTGTATTTTAGAAGTACTCATTATGTACTCTCTTAAGTAACAAATCACTTCTTGACTTATGATGAAATATAAAAGCAGTGTATAAATTAGTATATTTTGGGAAAGCAAATGGCAATTTGCAACAGATGTCTATAGAAGTAATCAGGGACAAATATTCTTCTGGAAACTAGTTACAGAAATGAATGAAGAGGGTCAGAATATTGCCACACACACACACACGCACGCACACACACACACATAGAATCAGGTGCTGAGATGTCTTAGGATTCACTTGTCCCATCTATTTTTTTCTGTTCTTTTGTCGCTGTTTGGTTTTGGCTCTATTTTTTTAAAACTTACCTTCTCCATAAGCAGAAACTATGGGCATACACCATTTTTAAAGAGGCAGTGAAATCGGGTTTCAATCACCCAATCCTGTCTCCTAAAACTCCTAGAAGCACGCTTAGTGAAGCAGGTAAATCTGCTCAAGGCCAAGTGTCCGTCCTCTAGACCAACCACATTCTAGGCAGGAATCCAAGGAACTATGATTGGCTTAGTTAGGATCAGATGCTTATCCTTCAAGCTTCTCCTTGCCAGGAATGAAGGCATAGGTAAAAGCCCAAAACCAGCGAAACAAAAAACAAGTAAGGCTATGCTCATTAAAAACACTTTCCCTGGAAAGAGGAAAGAATACTACCCTGGAAAAGGAAGGTAATAAATGTATCCTATATATTACAGTATTTCCTCATTTGCCTAAATAATACAAATGAATTCCATTGTCACCAAAAACATTTAAATTATTAAGTTACACTTTTCATGTAAGGCAAGCTGTCTTAAAAAAGGAACTCAAAGGAAACAGGAAGTTCTATACATGCATTGTTCACTTTCCTGAAAATGTCAGTGTTTTTTGCCACCTAGCATTTCCTTTGCCCCTCATCCTTATGATAAGTAGCCCAGTTTTCATCAGTGTTGATCCTTCCAAAGTTCTTGCCCCCTCATAACCTCTGGGGTGAACTTGATTGTCTCCAGCAATCCCATTCCATTAGCTCAGTGATTAGTTCACTAATGCCCCAGAATGAGTCAATCAGTGAATAGCATTTGATGGGCCCCATGACTCAAGTACCAGGATAACTGGAATTTGCAAGAATGAAATTCCAAAGAATTTTCCTGGGGATAATAGAAAAGAAATTTTGGGTTTTATGAGAAAGAATGAATGAAAATGAAGTTTTCTGTTCTATCACACATCTTGATTTGTGGACCGAAAAAGTCTGGAAGCACTCTGGGCATTTTGCAACCATGACAGAAGCTGGTGCTGGAAGGACTGGAATCCCTGGAAGGACACAGCCTAGGAATCAGAGACAAATAAAGCCAGCACCACCACACTGAGAGAAGGAAAATTTTCCTAACAAAATTTACCTAAACAAATACATGTCTCTGATTGGAGTTACATATGGTCTTTTCTTCTGTTATTTATGTAATAAAATATTCCGAGACATGCAACTTTAATTAGGATGCTATTAGAAACAACATAAATCACCAAACAAAAAATGAGTAGAAATTAAGTTTTCTACTCTCCAAAGAAATATTTTGCAGATTTTAAGCTTTATAACCATGAAAACCTTTTAGTAGTGTTTATTTTAAGATTACAAATAAGTAATCAGATTTGCCTTTTTATTACTTTAGTCATTAATCAGCATGTGACAATCCCATTTAAGTATTTTATTTCTGTTATTAATGTAGTTAGGTCTCAACATTCCAACAAAGCTAGGAATAAGATATTCTCCAAAATGGGCTACCTGGATTATTAATACTGTTAAAAAATAGCTAAATATTTTTCTGAAAATGCTTCTCTGATGTGTAAAATACTTCCTGCCTTATTGGAGCAGGATACATAATTTAATGTTTTTCTCATGACTCAGGGTCATCATTGTGCATTCCAATTGTACAGTGTATGATAAAGTAATTATTCGAGGTGACATTTGCCTCAAGTGACTATGCCTTTTAAATTCTTGGGTCAGTTTGTTGTATTTACTTTTTACAATTATTCTGTATATTTTATGGTTCCTTTGACTTGTCTCTCTCTGTCAAACTGTCAGCTGTCATTTCTTGCTGCTCTTTGATGGCCTGCCAACATGGTCATGCCCTTTCTAATTTTCTGCTTCTAAATTGTTCTAGATTAGAAAGTCAAACATGCATGCTCTTTAGAACTGTATCTAAAAGAAAAGTCAAAAGTTTTTAGTAAGGGTATAATGAGTTCTGAAACAAGGATACGAAGTTATTTCATTTGAGATGTCCAAATATTTAGGAAAGGCACAGTCTTTCGTGTTTGTCAATTGTAAAATAAGAAGATCACTTGAATATGAAAGGTTTTTTCTGTTAAATCTTATAAATCAATATTTATGCTGAATTAATTTATATTTTTCCCTGAAGTAGGCTTATTGTCGCATAACATGTAAATTGTATATGTACTAAGAGTCTTACAAACTAAAATGTGCATTGGCCAAGCTCTTATATGATCCTTTCATTCAGGTATGAAGCCTTAATGGTTTTTCTCTTATTTACCCAGCTAAAAATGGAGATGGTCTGCTATCAGTACATCGTTTTCTATATTGCCTGGATATCCCACGTGAAAACATCTAAGTAAGCCTAAGTAAAAAATATTGCACACTTTTTCAGATGATGGATTTTTTGGAAACAAAAGTGAGTTATTCATTAACTCTTTAAATCTGTAGGACCTTGACTTAGCATTTTTGAATCGAATTAGTACATATACATCAATTTGAAACTCCAAGCAGACCATATGGGAAAAATGTGCAAAATGTTTACTCAATGCTTGAAACACAATTATTTTTATTGTCATCTTTAATGTATCTACTTTGTTTAATAGCAGCCTTTAGTCATGGTTCTTCGCTGGCTAAGGCATATAATGTGCTGTTTCCTGTAAAAAAGTGTCATTAGAAGCAAAATCTTCGATATCTAATTTGCTAAATCTAATTTTGCAGTTTTCAAACTGAAATGCAGATTTATAAATTGGGTCATTGAAGAAACTTTCACTTGGTGAAATTTCACAGAAAGATTTTAAAATAAGATTTTTTTTCCCTTTTGTAAGTATGATGAAAATGATTGTTCTGAGTCTTGTGGAGTTTGAGCCCCTAAACCAAAATTCATGGGGAGAATTCTAGAACTCTTTGGTGTATAAGAAAGGTGCTTGCTTCATGGGAAATTTTCCACAGACTCAGTCCTTATGGATTATCTTTAAAAATGTTTTCATCACTCTTGCCTTGCTGCCTTCGATTGCAGTAAGCCTAACCCTTGAATGTTGCTGAATTTATAGCTCTGTAAAACAAACTCTTCTGGCATTTCCTACACACAATTGGGTTTCTTAGCAGCTCGAAAGATTTGAGCTACAGTAGTTTGTTTCATTATTAAAGACATATGATGCCTGTTGAACAGATTTCCCCTTGGGCAACAGAGCTGATAAAAGAATAAAGAATTTCAAGAATCTGTATCTCAAAAATAAGTCCCGAGGTATCTTTTACTTTTTGGATGGAAACTTACAAAATAATTTCCATTTTTATTTAGCTTTGTACTTATTAGGGAGCTGTGCGAGAACACAGCATTTACCAGGTGAAATTGTGTCATATGAAATAAACGTGTTATTTTAACTTTTTGCCTACATTTGATGATGATAATGAGACCTTCCTAAACATGGGAACTTGAAGTCAGTGTTAATCAGAACCCTGATTGCAGGTGGTATAATTCCAAAGGAAGAGAATGTGGTTACTCGGTTGCTCTTGTTTCAGACTCTTTCCTTGAACAGCATCTTTATTCTCTTTATCTTAGGTACTTTTTTTTTTGTGGAGAGTTGTACGGTGTTTTAATGGTAGCATCTTACATTCACCCTAATGCCTTAATGTCAGTCCTGTGATTCTGTGATCTTAGAGTCATGGTATTAAATCTATCAAACTACTCGGCCCTCTGTGAGCAACTCAGAGACAGAGGGTGCAAACTACAATGAGGTACTGCATTTGTCTGACAGAAGAAAATGATAACCCTAATCTAGAGGTGTTTCCATTTACTAGGTTACTTGGCTGTGCAAGGAGCATTACATA